>JACXGK010005066.1:20171-34946 GCA_016801125.1 Novumbra hubbsi | reverse complement strand
CTCTATTAAAGACACCATGGGACAGGTCAGATACATGTCCTCTATTAAAGACACCCTGAGACAGGTCAGATACATGTCCTCTATTAAAGACACCCTGAGACAGGTCAGATACATGTTCTCTATTAAAGACACCATGGGACAGGTCAGATACATGTCCTCTATTAAAGACACCAGGGACAGGTCAGATACATGTCCTCTATTAAAGACACCATGGGACAGGTCAGATACATGTCCTCTATTAAAGACACCATGGAACAGGTCAGATACATGTCCTCTATTAAAGACACCATGGGACAGGTCAGATACATGTCCTCTATTAAAGACACCATGGGACTGTTTTTTCTTTCTACTTCATCACCTTCTCTCTCCACTCTGCTGTCCAGGTCCTGCGATCGAGGTCCCACTGCGTGGACCGCCACAGCCAGAGTTTAGATGATGTTCGCTTCTACCCCCCACCCACACCACTTGGCACGACGCTCCCCCCTGACTCCTCCCACAGCTACACTTTTGGCCTTCCCCTCCCGGACTCCCAGGCCAAAACCAAGAGTCCCCCGGAAGGTAACAACGGGGGCTACTACCTCCCCCTCCATTGCCCGGCCAAGGGCACCTTCTATGGCCACAGGTCAATGAACTGCCTCTCCCTGGATCTACTGGGAGACGATCAGCTGTTGGAGTTCATCCTGTAGATCAACACAGAGGCCCAATCTGTTCTCCAAGCCGATGCACTATTTCACGAACATCTCTCTCTTGTGATCAGGATGCAGGAAGAGTTCAAAACTGTAACCAGACTGAACGGACCTGTACGGTTGGCGTGGCAACGTCAAGGAGCACTGATGCCTTTACATGAGCCATGTTGTAACCCTTTTCCACATTACCGAACAGTGCCCGAGCAACACTGTCGTATTCTGCACTGACTCACCGCAACCAGCCTGCACTATAGCTACCCCCCCCATGACGTTACCACAGCAACAGCCTGCAGTCAGATGCTGAAGGACATCGTGAGGACGTGTGTTGGGGGCGGGGCACTGTAGTGTCATTGGCCGTTGCCTCATTACTCCCAATAGGACCACGGGTCTCTGCATATTTATTGAACATGTTCCAAATTATTTACATATTCCTTGATGTAGATACTGGCATACATATTTTTTTATATTCTGAGTTGTGTGACTTTTTATTTTATTTTTTTACTTTTGGTACTAACACTTTTTAACCAAACTGCTATAGTTGAAAGACTGTTTCAAAAGTGTCTTGCTTGTTCTTTCATTATTAGCCTATGGACAACCATTCTTTTTATTTTTTGTAATAATTGATATACTGTGAAGTGTTTGTGACCTTATGAATAACAGTGAATTGTACACTGTACACTTGTAACTTTATACTCTACTAAAATAGGGTTTGACATGGCATTGCTTCTGCAGTTTTTTAATGGGTGCATAGTTTAACCAGTACCTCGAGAATCCAAGTATATTACTGTCTGTTGTGGAGAAGAAAACACAAAAATGCTTGTTGACATCCTGTGTTCAATGTATAATCACTACATTATTCAGTAACCAACAGCTTTTTTATCCTACTTGTTACTTTTATATCTGTTTGTCTGTAGTTTAAACAAAAATTATTGAATGAACATTCAACATTACACAAACAAGATTCTTATTCTTGTGATAATAACATTTTGTGTATGGTACGTCTTTAACAGCTGGAATAACGCCTTGTCTGCCTTTGTTATATTTGTATGGTACGTGTTTCATAGCTGGAGTTATGTTTTATTTGTCTTTGTTTTGTACAAACATTTTTCTTATGAAAATAACGTTTGTGTCTATTACAATCATTCCAGTGTTATTAACATATACCCATAATTCTCTGCTCAAATATATTAATGGAACAAGTAATCATCACAGTATCACACCAAGTCAATGAAACTTCAGGGATATCAATCTGTCCAGTTAGGAAGCATAAACAATTGTAAATCAAGGTCACCTGTTTTGGTGCAAATTAAAGTGACAACAGGTGCACTGGAGAGGCAACAGCAAGACAACCCCCAAGAAGGGAATGATTTTGGAGGTGGTGGCCACAGATTGCTGTGGGAAGTCAGGGCCATACACACTACTGGGTCACATTGGGACTTGCCATGATGAAATGCAAGTTAGACCAGCATGTGTTTTCAATTGTTTACTTTGATTTCGCTGTGAGTTTAAATCCAGATTTGTTTCCACTGACTTTACGTAATTTTGTTCTCAACAAAATACACAATGTACAGTAAATATTTTGATCTTTGATATATTTCCTTCATCTAGACCTGGTGTGGGATTTACGTGTTTCCTTGATAATTTTGAGCAGGGTATATCCACTAAGCCTTTACTGTATAAGAGTACCAGTATTGTGTGGGACTATTTCTGTAACAGCATATGGAAGAAATAATAACACACCAATACAAATATAATGTGTTCTACTTACAGTTGTGCTCAAAAGTTTGCATACCATTGGAGAATTGGTCATATATGTACCATTATTAAACAAAAACATAATTAAACAGGCAAAACACATTTATTTAACTTCTTATATGATTCATATTCAGCTGTAGGTCATAACCGAATGGCAAAATCATAAAACAAATCATGGCAACGAAGTACAAAATGGAATGACCCCTGTTTAAAAGTCTGCATACCCTCTGTTCTCAATACAGTGTATTGCCCTCTTCAGCATCAATGACAGCATGCAGTCTTTTGTAATAGTTTTCAATGAGGCCCCACATTCTTGCATGTGGCATAGCTGCCCATTCGTCTTGGCAAAATGCAACCACTGGAGGGTCAACTTGGCCTGGTACTCAGGGTCATTGTCATGCTGGAGTCCAAGAGAGTCCCATGCGCAGCTTTCGTGCAGAAGAATGCAAATTATCGGCCAGTATTTTCTGATAACATGCTGCATTCATCTTGCCATCAATTTTCACAAGATTCCCCTTGCCTTTAGTGCCCCCCCCCCCCCAAACATCAGTGAGCCACCACCATGCTTCACAGTGGGGTATTATTTTCACTATAGGCTTTGTTGACCCCTCTCTAAACGAAGCGTTTATGGTTTGTTACTTCTAGTGTAACACATTAGAAGTAACCGATTCCATGGTATTTGCCTTTAAGTGCCAAATAGACAATTTATTAAAGACTTAATGTAGAAAATAATATAAATAAATATTAACTAAATTAACAATAACAAGTTAACAAAATAAATAACAGTAGTTATTGATAGTTCATTGAAATACACTGATCAGCCATAACCACCAGTCCGTTTTTGCCATCAACACAGCCCCGACCCGTTGAGACATGGACTCCACTAGACCGTCACAATTTGTCCCTTGTCAACGTCGCTCAGATCCTTACGCTTGCCCATGTTACTGCTTCTAACACCTAATATATCCCACCCACTGACAGGTGCCGTGACGACGAGATAGACAGTCTATACTTCATGTCTTTTCTGTAGGTGTTCCCCACATCCACCCATTCTCATCCAAACCGCAACAAAAATAGATGATCAATTAACTAAAAGGTATTGGCCAACTAGCTAACAAAACAATTAAACTAAATTAACAAGGTAGATAACGTAATCTTTAGTGGACACTGGGTCATATTTTATATTATAAAACATATGTTAAATCAATTTACCCGCACATCCATGCAAAGTTCGACTATGCTCTTCCATTCTAGGCAATGTTTTTCTATGTTGGGGGCTCCAGTCCCGCAAAAAAACTGCGAATGATTGCAGGATTATCTTAAACTGTCAACAAGTAGGCTTACCGCAGGTTTTAGCTACTGTATCAAAAAAAAGTGCTGATTTCCATAATGTCCTCGCCAAAGACAAAACGTACCCCCATTTGGCGAGTTCTAATTTTGAAACCTGGTTGTGACCATAAAACTCTATTTTTGTCTCGTCAACCCAAATTACAGTGTGCCAGAAGCTGCGAGACGTGTCAAGGTGTTTTTCAGGCATATTTTAACCAGGCTTTTTCTGGCATTGGCGCAGTAGAGGCTTCTTTCTTGCAACTCGACCATGCAGCGGTTTTTTGTTCAAGTATCGTCGTATTGTGCTCCTTGAAACAACCACACCGTCTTTTTCCATGGCAGCCTGTATTTCTCCTGAAGTGACCTGTGGGTTTTTCTTTGTATCTCGAACTATTCTTCTGGCAGTTTTGGCTGAAATCTTTCTTGGTCTACCTGACCGTGGCTTGGTATCAAGAGATCCCCAAATGTTCCACTTCCTAATAAGGGATTGAACAGTACTGACTGGCATTTTCAAGGCTTTGGATATCTTTTTATATCCTTGTCCATCTTTATAGAGTTTTATTACCTTGCTACGCAGGTCTTTTGACAGTTCTTTACTGCTCCCCATGGCTCAGTATCTAGCCTGCTCAGTGCATCTACGTGAGAGCTAGTGATGGGCTTTTTGACACTCACGCTCGATACAGTTCCAATCTGTTCGACACTTGCTACATCAAAACAATGCTCCGAAACACTTCTGGTCACGTGACGCTGGGTGCCAAAACACCGGCGCTGGTTACGCTCAAACACGTCACTGACTCAGGTGTAGAAATCAAAGAGACAAACCAAAAACTTTGAATGAGTGGCGTCACGTCGTTGGAGGTTAGCCTAGTTGGTTTGTAGCCATGGAGATGCTCTATCGTCTATGACAACAACTATTTAAGTTTGACTAATCGCCTTATTATCAATAATAAGTTAAACCAATAAGATAATAGTTAATTGGTGGTTTAGTGGGTAGTGTCATTGTCACTCCTGTGGAATTATACATGTTCAAATCCGATTGGATTTTCCAATTGAAACAATACTATTTCATAAAATATGAATTCCATTTAATGCATCATATGGCTCTGGCTTTATCATCTAAATTATTATCACGGATGCATTGTTAAACAAATCATGTTGAAAAAAAGTAATGGTATGTTCCAGTTTTTTCGACACTCAGTTCGTTTAAAACCGGGGTGTCAAACCGGTTCAGAAACATTTCTGGTCGCGTGCGGGCAAGTTTCCAAACACTATGACGAGATATTTAAGAAACCAGGAGAACGCATTAGGCTTTGAAATAGGTGGTGGCAATACCAACAGCTTAGAATTAAATACGTAAATTTGTTGAAAGAGGGCTGTGTGACAAATATTTAAAAAATGAAGGAATGGTTTAATGAAAAGCAACCTGGAAATACACGTGACGGGATACGAACATCACATTTTACTTCCACTATTCATTCTATTGACACACACCAAACTGTAGAACCTAGAACTTGTTTCCAGTAATAGTGGAAAATACGTCTGTATGCACATATTTCTGACCGGCAGATGTCACTCTGGAGTAAGTGTTTCGAGCGTTTCGTAAAGCCTCAAAACAAATGTCAATTGTCTCGGTGTTTCGGAAAGCGTCGTTCTGCCCATCACTACTCATTGCCCACTCCCATATCCATTACTATATATTGAGCAGCGTTCACTCTCTCATGTCCAGTGTTCCTCTATGGTTTGTGTCATGAACATTTCTCGCGAGCTTTTTCTTGGGCAACTGTGACGTATAAGGAAGTTTACGTATCTACAAACCACGAATACTGTTCTGCTAGCAGCAGAACATTATGCTGTCTGAACCCTCGACGTTATATATTTAAAAGTATAAGTCGCACTCATAAACATTCCTTACACATTTATTTGTAGAACTGTAGTAAAGCAATCATTTGCTTGACGCTTGTTTGATTATTGCTACCAACATTTCACAGATTACAGAAATCCTGAAATGTTGAAAGCTATTGTTATAGAGGGAGACGGTGCCAGTTAAAATCTCAGTTTGCCATAACTTTCACTAAATCTCTCGAACCTATAAATATTTTAGGGTTTGGATAGATCTCAGGTTGAGCTGCATTTAAATATCCTTTTTTTCATAGGAACAAATCCAATGTCAGGTCAGCAGAGAACCATGCACACACTATGGTAGTGCTTGATTATGGTTATGTACCATGCATTTTTTACCGTGGATATTGAAATCTGTAGATGCAGCCTGTCATCCAGCATTGCATTTTAGCACTGGTAAAAACAAATTCACACATTGTCTTTTACACACTTTTGTTGGATAGAACTCCCTGGCTTCCAGAAGGGCTAAATAGCGATTACAGTACAGCTTATCAGGCTGTACTGCATAAACGTCCATATTGCCTGACGTAAAAAATAAACTTTAAAACATTCATTTATCATATACTCTCTCGAGATTGGGTATTTAACGTCAACATTTGTGCCAGAAACAATTTATCATTAACAACGAAAAATACTAAATTCTAATGAGTATTTCTGGAGTGCCACAGAATATTTTTCCCAATATTAAACAAAAAATCCAAGACACCGATCGGTACATTGCTTTTGTCAGTCATTTGTTTTGTTTCACTTCATTATTTACTCTTTACATATGCTTATTAACATTATAAATTGCCTTTGTTTACTATTCACTGTTTTTAGAATAAATTATACATATCGCAATACATTGAAGCTTTTATTTTGAAGTACATTTCCTCATTACCATACGTGTGACGTTTGTGCTGCTGGCGGACTACTACACATGACGCGTGGTCGACTGTGAGTTTTCATGTACACAGAAGTAGGTTTGTGAAATGTCTTCTATTTTAATCAGTGCCCTTTTATCGAATTGCTCAGATCCCGACCCTTTATTCAACACGTTGTGCTGGCCAAGCGACTCGTGCCCAGACCGAGAAAGAGTTGAGGCACTGACCACGTTCATAGAAGGAATTGGTAAACTACAACCCTCTGACGATGGCGGCAAAGTTTCCTGCTCAACTGCAGAAAAAGACACATTTGTACAAAGAGTTGAGTCTATAATTTGGACACAGTGTCTACCACTTCTCTCGAAAGTCTCAAACGACGACTTTAAAAGTATTGATAGAAGTGAAATGACCAACGCTGTTTGCAGGCTTCTCGGTGTCTGCACCAACACGTTGAGTGACTCAAATGTCTCCGTACAAGTCGCCCGCACTGTGCTTCCATCATTCCGGCTACCGGACGGGGATACTGGAGAACTGCCCAGCAAGGCCGATGGACGGCTGGACGTTGATGTAGCTATTGAGGCCATCTCTGTCCTCCTCCCAGCACTTACATCCGACGAAGACTTAACCGTGTCGATCCTCACATCGGCTCTGTCCTGTGTAAAGACTGTATCGGATACTCTGGTCTCCAAAATAACCGTAAGGCTATTTTTCACTCTACTCAACTGTTACAGCGAGAGGATGATAGCCAGTACAGTCCAATTCATATTAAAGGATCTGTGTAGCTGGCATGAGAGTGACAGGGCAACCTCGAACTCCCCTCTGGTAACAGAACGGACCTTGTTGTGCCTCACAGCGCTTTCGGACTATCTCTTCCCTCCGGGCAAACCGCGTCCGAGTCTTAACTACACCGAATCGGACCCGCGTGGTTCTCTGCAGTTCTGGCTGGTCCTACAAGATGGGTTGACACACAAAGACAACGTGTCCAGGAAACGGGCGTTGTACCTGTTGAAACGGAGTGTGGCTCTGTCAGAGGAGGAGGAAGCTGAATATCCAAGGAATTCTATGTCTGCTGAGGAAGGTAAGATGGGGATGAGACAGGCGGACGGTATTGGGTTATATTCTATCGAAGCAAGCGTTGCCACTCATTGCCAACTCCCGTAGACCAGTGAGTGTATGAGAAAAGGATGATTGTGGTTCAGTGTGGCTTCGTGATTTCTTTGTAGGTGAGGAAGAGATCATGTTCACATGGGCCCCAGACCAAAGCAAGCTGCTCAGAGAGTTTTGGGAGGACTATGCCTTGGTCATGGAGACCTTGGAGGAGAACCAGGTGAGGAGCGAGCCTGAAAGTACAATTACTCCTCGGCCATAAGGCTTTAAAACAGTTTATTTATGACATCGCGATTGTCCTCTATGTTTCCATCCAGATTCACGTGGTCCGTCCGGTCCTCAACAGGATCGATACGCTGATCCAAACGGCGGCGAAAGACAGTCGAGGTAGGGTGCGGATGTGTGCGTCAGTTCACGTTGTTGACCCGAACCTCAGCCTTCAAATACCCCTGGTACCTTCCGTCCATGCTCCGCGTCTCTCCCCCCAGGTGTCCGTCTGTTCCACCCGTCGTGGCTGCTGTGTGTGTACCAGCGGATGTTCCACAGCGAGAACAAGTCTGTGATGCGGGAGGGCGTGTGTCACCTGCTGGAGCTCCAGGCACTGCGGTGTCCATCCTTTGCCCAGGCTTTCTCACAGGTACCCGGGAGACTCTCCCCCCCTCTCTCTCTCTTGGTAAAAAAAAGTAGTTCGTATTAGAATGATGTAAAACGAATGTTGAGTTGTTCTCTTGTTTTTCAGTTTATAGTAGGCCCGTTCGTGGATGTGATATCTGAAAGCTCCCTCTTTCACAGGTTAGTGGATCATAACTCGGTCAGCCTAGCCGTTAGCGTGTCTTACCTCAGATGTTCTGTCCTTTACATTGTTATGTATATTTTGTATTTTCTGTCATTACATTATGCTTTATGTATTTCTTAATTACAATGTAGATGTCGCGTGCCATGTCACAAACATTTTCTTGTTCAGAATGTCCCGTGTTAATCGGTGTGGTTTGCTGTAGTGTGTCTCACAGCGCTGTGTTATCTGTCCAGGACTACAGGCCAGAGTGTCGGAGAGTGTCCTGAGGTGGCGGTCAAGCTGCAGGCTTTCATGGTCACCGTCTTCGGCAGCCTTCCTCTGGAGAGCAGAGGTACTGGCCCCTGGATAAACCTCATATTCTTTCTGTGTACATTCCGGAAGCGACGTCGTTTTCTCGCGTCTCTCTTCTTGCCGACGTGAGCGGTTGAACCTTAGTCGGAGATGGTGCATGACGTCCCCCCGGGTCTCTGTTTTCTCCCCAGGTCCGGTGTTGCTGCAGCTGGTCCGGCGGTTAGGCTCTCAACCCTGGTGTGCCGTTCCCATCCTCTTCCTGTCTCAGGCCCTGTCCCGCCTCCCTCCCCAGCCCCTCCTGGGCCCTGACGGCCTGCGTGCGCTTCGGTACGCTGAGATGGGTGACACGTGAGATGGCACCCCGTAGCACATTTCGCCGTGTTGTCGTAGCCCTCGACAGGCCCCCTCGATATCGTCTCTAAGCAAGTGCGTGGCGAGTAGCTGTCACCAATCTGGGGTTCTGGCTTTGGAATAGATCACACGCATGTAGCGGCTTGGGGGATCGCTGAGGAGAGAGAGTGTAGAACCATCTATAAAGCACAAATCTTTCGGGCCGCGACCGGGTGTGAATTCTAGGAGTGCAGCAGCCAAAAGCAGTGCGGTTTCACATCAGGAATACTTAGTTGCTTGGCCCACAGCGAAGTCCAGCGTTTGTCTGGGAAACTGAGCCGAAAGGTTTCTGTGTTCTGCGTCCAAGGGAGGTGCTTGGCTGCACGATGATAACCCACCAGGTGCTGCTGAGAGGGGCCGCCCAGTGTTTCCTGCTCGACAGCGCCCTCTCCCTGACAGATGTGGTAAGAGCGCGCAGCTGTGCCTCTTTAGGTGCAATGATGACGTTATGTCGAGGCATGTGAGTGAAAATGTCGGCGTTGTTCTGGGAACTGTTTTGTTGATTTTAATTTGGGGCCATCTTCTTGCAGACCTCCGTGACCCTGGACGATGTGTTTGGTTTTCTGGTCCACTTTAGAGCAGACGAGTCTCTTGGCAGGGGGACATCCCTCTGGAACAAGGTACCGGGTGAGGGGTGGGATTGGGCCAAGGGGTGACTGGAAATTTCTTTCATCCCAGCTAATATTTTTTGAATCTACTTTAAATGTCCCTTGTGTATTTGTCATCTTCCACTAGCTGTGTGACTGGCTTTCCGACAACGAAGGCAGCTTCCGGGTCAGGGATGCCGGTGATGGTACCAGCACCGTCCCAGAAGGAGATACTGTGAGAGGCTACGTCATACAGCAAATGGAAGCCTTCCTCAGAGTCCCAGCTGGCACAAGTGAGTCCAGACTGAACAGTGAAGTCGGATCAGTGAAACAGAGTTGATGCTAAACACTCTACCGGATGAGTACTGTCTACAAGGAACAAGACTCATGCCTGACCTCCCACCCCCTGACCTCTCACCCCCTGACCTCTCACGTGTCAGTACATTCTGTGTGGCAGATGTGGTGACCATCAGCTTGTTTTGTGATGTCCTCCAGCCCAGCCGGACGGTGTACCTGACCCCGGGGAAGCTGAGCTGCTAGCCAGGGCCATCCTGTTATGTGTGGACCAGGAGGGGAAGAGGTCGGGACAGAAGACTGCTGGTGGCAAAGCAGGGCTGGAGTCTCTTCTGCGCCCCCTACTGGACACACTGAGCAGGCTCGGTACCAATGTCTACCTGCCCCAACGCAAGACAGACAAGAGCCTGCAGCTGCTACTAAGACTACTGCAGCTCACGCACAGCAGACGCCCTGGGGCCCAGCACGAGAAAGAGCCGGGTAAGTACTCTACCCAGGGTTACCGCCGATCTTTAAAGAGTCTTCATTTATTTATCTGAATAAAAGGCCTTAAAGTCTTACATTGACTTATTTGAATGACTTAAAAACATATTTAAGTTCTGTTAGCATTGTAAAGAGGTGAGGCAAAATATGACGTGTGGCTCGTGCATTTCACTGCTAATTCTATTTAACCACTGTACTCCAATGTACGTTTCACTACTGTACTCTGTTCTGCTCTACTCCACTCTGTCCTATTATTGATTTATTTTAATTCTGCTTGATTCATAGTGATGTTTCATATCAATATATAGAGTATAAAACCGTGCAAAGGGGCCAACAGAGTTTCAAACAGAATTTGTATCTTCCTAAACAGTTGACAGCGTAACAGTCTCCATGAAAACGCTGGTTCTGGATTCATTGGAGTCCATTCAGGAGTTCATACTTCGGAGACTGAGCGGAGAACTGCAGAAGGTGAACTCACGCACTCCACACATACACGCACTCTACTCCTAATCTCCTGCCGTGGTCATACGGTGTGTTGTGGCCTGTCTCCAGCCGTGGTCATACGGTGTGTTGTGGCCTGTCTCCAGCCGTGGTCATACGGTGTGTTGTGGCCTGTCGCCAGCCGTGGTCATACGGTGTGTTGTGGCCTGTCTCCAGCCGTGGTCATACGGTGTGTTGTGGCCTGTCTCCAGCCGTGGTCATACGGTGTGTTGTGGCCTGTCTCCAGCCGTGGTCATACGGTGTGTTGTGGCCTGTCTCCAGCCGTGGTCATACGGTGTGTTGTGGCCTGTCTCCAGCCGTGGTCAAACGTGTTTGTTGTGGCCCGTCTCCAGCCGTGGTCATACGGTGTTGTGGTCTGTCTGCAGATGTGGGATGTCCAGCGGGCTGACCTGTACCTGTCCGTGCTCAGGGAGCTGGTGGTAAAGTTGCATCACTTCAAGATACAGGACACCTTTTTCTCCCGACTCATCAGATACGCCCTGAGGACCCTTCAAGCAGACCAGGTACCGTCTCTGACTCGCCCAGTGTCTGTTTCATGCTCTACGAAGCCTGTACCGCAGTCATCAGCTTGTTCTGAGGTATTGTTCTTTAATTAGCGTACCACGTCATGGCCATCTTGTTTTCTGGCTGTCACTAGCAGACTCATGTATGCAAAGCCAGTCTAAGATCTAGTCCAAATCAGGGCTTGATATTGACAGCTCTTGTAATTCCTGCACAAATTAGATGGAACACACAAGACTAATCAGAAACACCTTTCATGCATGAAATCCCTCTGTCTAATAACTGTTGTCCTTTCAAATGGTGAAACAAATGTGAACATGTTACCTCAAATAAAGCTGAGAAATCTCATAGTAATTGTTTTTGTCTGTCTCAGATCTCCTCAGTGGTTGGTCAGGTAAACAGGGCGGTTGCCATGGCATCATTGGCGATGACCTGTGAACTGGCAGAGCTTGGAGTATTCAACCACCAATCAGAGACCTTGAATCTACTGGTAGATCTGTCTGGATACTTCTACTGTCCTGCCGTCCCTCCAGCCTCCTCACTCTCACTCCCCAACTTCAACCAGACCCTGCTGAAACCTCCAGCTGTGGGCCACTCAACTGGGTCAGTAGGAAACCTCAAACTACAGAACTCTCAACTGCGTCAGTAGGACAAATCTAAGAAAACTTGTTCTCAAATGAGTCATTTTTAAAATTGACTCATGTTTTCAATTGCATGTGGTTGTGGTCATACAGTGTGTTGTGGTCATGAGGTCGTGGTCATAGTGTGTTTGGTCATATATATCGCAGGGGCTTGGAGCAGGGTCCTCTACTCCAGGATTGGGGTCGTCTGGCGGCTCGATTAATCAGGGACCAGTGGACGTGTCTGGGCTACGGGAGAAGACTACAATCCCCAGGGCCCCTTCAGCTCTCCAGGACTCCAGAGGCCCTCCAGGCTGCTATAGAGGCACTGTCTCTGCTTCCCAGTGACCTGGTTCTTCCTGTTCTGGACTTCATGGCTTCTGTACTGCCGCAGGTGAGTAAATAGGAAGTTATAGCTCATTATCAACCCCCCCCCCCCATGATGCTGCTTCACTCAACAATGAGAAAAGTACTTTGTGGTTGCTATGACTGTCTACTGGGGGAATTGCCCTGTCAGGTTGTCTGTAGTAACTGCAGTGTCATTCATTATGAAAGTAGATCTTATACGCACGGTTGAACATTCAGTTAACGAGTCTTCCCTCCACCAGGTGGCGCTCTCTGAGGATGCTCGGTGCGTAGAGGCTGTGTCTGTGTCCTGGAGGCTGGTTCTGGGGCTGAGCAGTAACCCCCGGGACTTCTGGCCGGCCCTGCATGGCTTTGTGACCATGGCCTTCCATCCAAGCCTGCTGGGGCTCACGGAGGAGCAGGCCCCAGGACTCACCTCCACGCTGCAGAAGGTAGTCTACGGTCCACCCTCACATAAAGCAACATATCCCGCTGAGCTAAAGCCTAGGGATTGACTAGCATTCCGATGCCACATGACTGACACCTAAACAGCGGCTGCCTAACAAGCCACTAACTCATCCCTCTTCAGATAGCCGGTGAGCTGATGGACCTGTCCCAGGTCAAGACGGGTGTTTTCAATGTTCTGATCCAGCACTGCTGCAACACCTGGCTGCCGTCCTGCCCAGGAAGTGAACCCGGAAGTGGAGGCCCGAGCCCGTCCGACGCTGTGTTCTCCAGTGCCCTCCTGCACTCTGACATCCTGGCTGAGGCGTGTGTGTATGGACCTGTCTTCAGGAGAGACCAGAGGTGTGTGTAAAATGTTTAGCTGACACTCTTACAGTTACTGCATTTGTGTTAGAATGGGATATGTAGTTTATTAAGTCAATGCTAGATGAAAACATTTGTTATATGAAGTGTGTGTGTGTGAGGGGAGGGTTAGTTTAGATACCGTAACTTGAGGGTTAGTTTAATATGTTGTGGTTCCATAAACTGATCACGTATTGTCTTCAGGCTGATCCAGGAGGTCCAGGTGTATGTGGAGAGGCTTGGAGAGGAGTGTGCTGCCAACACAGCTGTCACCTGGTAGGATTCTGGATTCATTGTACTGTGATCCACTTCCCTGACTCCTGGTGGGTCAGATGACATGGTTTAGACCGCAGACCATTTCACCCTGTGCCCAACTAGGACAGGGGTTTCCTAATTCTCTGCGGAGATCCATTGATCCGTGTTCCTTCTGTGGTTCTGTCTCTCTCAGTAACAACCGGGATGACCAGGTCCCTCGGGTCTGTGTCCTGGCGTTCCTCAGCTGCCTCCAGTCCTCCAATAAGATGCACCAACGGCTGATGGAAGACTTGGTTCTTCGCTTGCTGGCAAAAGTAGGACACCGGCGCTTTCTCCATTTTTCAGCACTTGATTTCTGCCGTTCTCTCTCATCGTCTTAAAATATGCATTGGAGGAGAAGATCCAAGGTTCTAGATTAGAGCTTCTCCTCCAATGGGGTTTGAGAAGGAGGCGAATCCAGCCTAATCCAGACTGCTGGTGTTTGTAATGGAAGATCTCACACAAATGCATGCAATTCATACTTACAGAAATATGTTGAACGTCTGTTATCGATTTCCAAGAGCTAGTAAGTTGAGCAAAGTTCATATGCAGGACACTGGGTTGGAATAACTTGCTTAGAATTCCTCCTCTAGCTGGAGATGTCAGTTAGATAACACAAACGTTTCCTCTTTCTCCTCTCAGGATGAGGCCATATCAAAGTCAAAACAGCGTTACTACAGCAACTCCCTGCAGCATCGTGTGAAGAACAGAGTGTGGCAGACATTACTAATGCTGCTGCCCAAACTGAGAGAGGTGACACACGCGTGCACACACACACGCACGCACACACACACACACACGCACAGAAACGCATACACACCAGATTATCCTGTGTTTGTCTCAACAGGAGTTTGTGGGGATGATTCTGGTCCGTGTGTTTGAGGTGGGCTTCGTCAGTAACCAGGCATCTGTCAAGTATCTCATAGAGTGGATGATGGTTCTGATCCTGTTCCAGTTCCCTGAACACATGGACTGCCTCTGGGCCTGCTTCAATGTGGTATGTATCAGATCCCAGTGGGAGTTGAACCCACAACCTTGTTGTTGTTACTGGTGCCAAGCTGTTGCTGACTGAGTCACACCCGACCACACCAATGGACTGGTACTGTAGAATTCAAGGTTTTGCCAACAAAGGAAACACCTCTGTATTTATCATTTACTACTGTTCCAACTTTACTCAATGTTATCATGTTATCAGAGAAGGCAGTGCTAGAAGGGGGGGGGGGGGGG
>JACXGK010005066.1:0-20071 GCA_016801125.1 Novumbra hubbsi | reverse complement strand
AATGACCACTAACAGGTATGACCACTAACAGTTATGACGACTTCCCAGCATGGGGGACACTTGGTCCTGTTGTGACCCCCTCTCACCCTGACCCCCTCTCACCCTGAGCCCCTCTCACCCTGAGCCCCTCTCACCCTGAGCCCCTCTCACCCTGTCTTTCCCCCAGGCTCTGCATTGGCGCAAGGCCCTGGATGTTACCCTCCAGTGGTGTTTTAGCCACAACTTCAGCGTGCGTCTCTACGCCCTGCTGGCGCTGAAGAGGGTGTGGGGCCTGGAGGGGCCCCGGGCTGAAGCGGAGGAGGAGGCCGGGGGCCCCGACGGTTTGGGGGGGCTGGCAACCGTCGTTAAGGCATGTCTGCACCAGGCAGAAGCGATGCAGAGCACTGGGTGAGTCCCCTGGTTCACTAGGCAGAACACCTGGTCAGTCCCCTGGTTCACTAGGCAGAACACCTGGTCAGTCCCCTGGTTCACTAGGCAGAACACCTGGTCAGTCCCCTGGTTCACTAGGCAGAGCACTGGGTCAGTCCCCTGGTTCACTAGGCAGAACACCTGGTCAGTGCCCTGGTTCACTAGGCAGAACACCTGGTCAGTCCCCTGGTTCACTAGGCAGAACACCTGGTCAGTCCCCTGGTTCACTAGGCCGAGCACCTGGTCAGTCCCCTGGTTCACTAGGCAGAACACCTGGTCAGTGCCCTGGTTCACTAGGCAGAACACCTGGTCAGTCCCCTGGTTCACTAGGCAGAACACCTGGTCAGTCCCCTGGTTCACTAGGCAGAACACCTGGTCAGTCCCCTGGTTCACTAGGCAGAACACCTGGTCAGTCCCCTGGTTCACTAGGCCGAGCACCTGGTTAGCCCCCTGGTTCATAACTGCTGTGTCTACAGAAATGTTTATGGAGGTTTGTCATTTTGATACTGGCTCATAACTGCTGTGTCTCTACAGAAACGCCAATAAGAACTGGACCAGGATTCAGGAACACTTCTTCTTTAGTGCCTTTCATCCAATCAGAGACTATAGTGTGGAAGTAAGTCGTGGTGACTGTTACATTGTTGGTTGTTTATTTACATTTAAATGTGTTTGTTTACAGAACATTTGAAGTATCAAGTGTAGAGTGTGAATTGTTGTCTTGAGTTGTGTTATCACCAAATTGCATAACTTTCTGCTACTCTTTCTAAACGCTGTCCCCTGTTCGTCCCAGACCATATTTTACACATTACCCAGCCTGTCGGAGGTGTCTGAGGACGAGTGGATTTTGCCCAGGAAGTTTGAGAACCTGGTGGACTTTTCTCAGAGTGCATCTCTTCCGTTGAGGAACCCGGTCCCTGACCTGAGCCTGTTGCACCCTGGGGACTGGATCCAGCAGGATAAAGGTACATTCCCCATGGGACCGTTGAAGTAGTGTTGAACTGATCTGGTCACACTGACAGAAGGGATCACCACTTGAGGGCAGTAAAGACTGTGGCCTTTAGACTGCTGCTCTTGTCAAAGAGGACCGCTACCCGAGCGGCTATTCTACTGTCGTTATTCAACTGTCGTCATTCAACGTATGAAGCACTTGAATGGCAACAATACTCGTTCTCTTGTATAAATAATCAATGAAATGTACTTGACTAGATGCCTGATCATAAGGATGGAATATACATCTGAAGTGTTCTGGTCCTCCGAGACGTTTCTATTCACGCTGAGTGAGGCTGCGGTGTCGGGTGTTTGTCTCAGGAGAGCAGGATCGCGAGGAGCGCTGGGTGGAGGTCCAGAAGAAGATGATGCCCTGGAGGTTAGGGATCCAGGAGCCAGAGCTGGGCGTGGTCCCCCAGCAGAGAGCAGCGCGCCTGGGCAAGCTGAACAGCGCCCTCCTGGTGGTCGCCTCGCTGATCGACAAGCCCACCAACCTGGGAGGTGAGGGGTGGTTTTCTGTGCAGGCAAGAAGGCCTTATCTCTCTGGGTTGAACATGTGACCGAGCTGGTCTTACGGGAAGATGGGCTCCTGAAGTTCTGCAGCAGCTCCCCCAGCTGAAGCTTTGACTGAACACTACCGGGCCCACTTGGAATTTAGTGAAACCGGTTTTAAACCTGTTAGGTCACCTGCTGTGAGATCACAGACATATCTACGTACAGTGTACAGTATTTGCTGTTGCTAAGCTCTGTCATGCAAACACACCGTTGCCAGGAGCGCGATACCGAGACGGATCACCTCCGGCCCAACCCGGGTTCATCTGATGACCAGCTGTGTTTTTTTTATGGTACGGATAGATGTCTTGTTCTTCACAGGGCTGGCATATCAGTGTTTCTGTTGTTTGGTTTTATGCGACGCTCACGCTTAGATGAATTGACACAGGTGAATACCTATTTTATAAAGCAATATTGACGTGTCTGCTTTGTCCTAATGGCAACCTATTTCTTATGCAGTGTACTAGTTGTTCCCAGAGCCTCATAGGCCCTTGTCAGACGTAGTGAAGTGCAAAGGGATTAGGGGGCTTTTGGGGACTGTAAATGTTAAAATGTACGTTTATGTACATTTACCCTCAACAATTATGACATGGGAGATGTTTGACAGCTTTGTACTCCTTGTGTTCTCTCAACATGCCACATGAGGTAGTCACCTGGAATGCATTTCAATTAACCCTGCTGTCAGCCCGATAACAATTCTGGTTTCTATGGTAACAGCTCAAAAGGCCTGATCGGATATTCTTCCATCACACGCGTTTTGTTCTTGTGCATTTAAAAAGCCATTGCAAACAAAATGTTACCAAGGTTTTTATTGTATTAATACAAGAATGTGTACATCTCAGAGTATATAAAAACAAACCTAATGGACAGATATTTTGGGCGTCGGATAAAAAATGTCACAGGTACGGTTGGTCTGGAATATTTTGTAATCCGGTGAAGACCTCGACCATGAGGAGACTTTCTTGACAGTTCTATCACTTCTCTGTCTGCGTCTGTCCTGTTGAACCTTTTTGCTCCAAAAGTCTCCTGCATAAGTACGGTCTAGCAGGGAGTCTGTGGTCACATGTTTAGAGTGGTTGCTCGATACCAGACAATTCTTTAACTAGAAAGGGCTCCATTTTTTTGAGTGCGACGAAGAATGCATTTTTCACTCTCGCGGATGTCAATGCCTCGAACATCACTCTCATCTTGGACCGGCGGGTCTGGGCGGTTCTGATATTTTCATATACCTCTTCGGTGATCATGCCCTCTCCGAGGAGAATGTCTGCTATGGAAGACACATTATTTACTCTTTGAATCAGCTGTGGTCTGAGTTTATCGACAAAGTTAACGTCCCTTATGGATATTTGATCTCTGTATTCATCCACTCTTATTCCAGCTTTCCATACAGAGTGTCCCTCCTCACTTATCAACTCCATCTCAAAGGCATTTGCAGCATCATTTATGTATACTTCAAAGTAGTTTGTCTTTTTGCGTAGCTTAACTTTTTCTGGAGTTATCTCGGATGGACACGAGGTCTTCAGGAAGAAATTACTCCCAAACTGAAGAGAGTTCTCTGGCCTTGGCTTTGGAAGTCTTAAGAATCCATATTTCTTCTTGTTTGCCTCCAGTTCCATTTCTAGAGATGGATCCAATCGGATCAAATGTGTGTGTAAGGTAAGCAGTGCTCTGGTGCTCCTAAAAATCAACACATTACAGTGCACTTTCCGACCAAACCCACGTCTCAGTACCAAACCCCTCCCAGAGAAAGAGGGATGAAGCAGCTTGGCGTGGAACCTCGTTACCTCGTCCACTTTTTCTACCATCACTCTGTTGTCTATCACGTGTACAGCCTGAATAGCCTCTCTCAAGGTGGATTGTGGGAGGTCCTCCTCAACACAGACGAAGTGTGGCAGGTGAATTTCTTTTAGTTTTCCACACGTTATTGTTATGTCCATTAAGGGACCTCCTTCCTCCAACCCCATGTTGTTCAGAGTTGCCCGGTGAGGATCCCAGGAGTTGAATAGATATTCCAGCGTGCCTTTGTTTTGACACGCCCACCGCAGGCCGGATAGCCTGCACTCATAATGCCCTGCTGTGAAAACCGTCAGTGTGTAGACTCTGGGCTCCTTCTCCACAGACACGGAGGGTTCAACCAGAGTCCAGGACACCGGGCTCTTCATATGGTTACAACTCAAACATCCCTTGGCACTATGGGATTCAAGGTCAAACTCTTGTCTGAGATGCATAGTTGACCTAGTTGAAAAACTTTCAGAGAACAATGGATTCAACATTAAGCGATTCAGTCCTGTCTCTTTTTTCAGTGTTGTTAACATGTCCTCGATATGCAGTCCTAATGAATCGTACCAATTTTTTAATGTTCTGGTAACAGAGCTTCTGCCATCCTTTGGGTCAGGACTATTGACATCATCATCTTCATTTGTAGTCTTAAGAAGCTTGGATACTTTAGAATCTACCTTGAAATATGTCAGTAGATCTTCAAGCTTGTAGAAACACCGTCTGAGCCAGCCATGATTGATCGCCTTGTTTTCAATCTCATCACCCAAAATGTGTATCATCTTGCATACCTGTCTAACCATCATTTCCTCATGAATTGTTAATTCCTCATCCCAACCATCCATTTTCTTTAACTTCGTATATGATGTCTTAAGATAAACAGCAGTTTCTTGCAACTTTGTACGTTCTTCAATCGATAACGGATGTTCTTCCTCTCCAATCATGTTTGAGTCTTCAATGCTTGACAAGCAGGTTAGAGAAGAATTTGACTGATCATCTGACGGATCAGCAGTGCTTGATATACAGTTCTCATCATGATATTTTGACGTAGCCATTTTCCTCTGGTATGTGTAGGAAATGTATATCCAGCTTTCTTTTTCTTTTCCAAATGCTGCTTTGTGAATTTGGATTGCTTTTATCTCAGTAAAACAAACAATGCATATCCAAACAATAAATGTAGAGAGGGCTGCTGTAAAGTAGCCTGTTCCTCCGAGAGTTGCTTTCAGTTTTAACTTTGTCTGGGAGTGGCTGTGATGAAGTCACATGCTTTCGGTCTGAATGTTGTGGTTACATTTTTACAAACACCGCGGATCTCATTTAACAAGTTGCCGCGTATAAATCTGTATTTTTCTATCATGTTCATGTTACGGAGAATGCGGACGAAATCGCGGAATAAAGACATAAACACGGAAATCAGACAAACACGACATTGACAATTATATATCTGTTTCAAAAATCAACTTATACTAATTTGTCTTAAGCCTCGTTCACCCTAACGCCTTGGCCACGCTAAATGCGCCAATTGCACAGCTGTACATTTTTCAAGATGATGCTTTTCAATATTTGGTGAGACTTTGTGAATTATTGAGAATATTTATAAAGTTGGTCATGACTATATAAAGTGGGTATACGGAATTGGGGGAGGATGGACTACATTTGACAGCTTTTTGTTTTTCAATATTTTTCATTTAAATATACATTTATTTTAATAGAAAACTAAATTGTAATTTTATACGTTAATAAATATACATTTTTAATTTCTATAATCGGTCAACATTTTAAAATGTAACAGCTCATATGCACTTCTAATGTTTTGGATGTTAATGGAAAATATAAAATGCAAAAACTCCCCTGATTCAGTGTCTTTGCCGTGTGTGTGTAGGCCTTTGTAGGACGTGTGAGATCTTTGGGGCCAGTGGTCTAGTGCTGGACAGTCTTCGCCATGTCAGTGATAAACACTTCCAGGCTCTGAGCGTCTCCTCTGAGCTCTGGCTCCCCCTACTGGAGGTGAGTAACCATGCAGATTGTGATTTTACTGAAATACTGAATGGTTCAAATTTAGGTCAAAATACAGTTTAGTTATAATCTGTTATTAATGTATTTTATTGCGTCAACCAGGTAAAGCCGGTGGAACTACCTGACTTCCTGCAGGTGAAGAAGAGGGAGGGCTATTGCATTGTGGGAGTAGAGCAAACCGCAAATAGTCAGAGCCTCCAGGACTACAGGTTCCCTAAAAAGACTCTGTTAATGCTGGGGTGAGAACATCACACACTCAGACAAGTGTGCACACTAAAAAAATATATATCTGTCTGTGTCTTTTTCTGTTTCTCTGTCTGTTTATGTCTCTCTCTCTTTCTCTGTTTCTGTCTCTTTCTTTGTCTTTCTTCCTCCGTCTGCCTCTTCTGGCTGTGGGAGTGTCTTGGGGGTTTGGGTGAGAGCTGACAGAGCTCTTTAATGTAATCTCACTAATTGAGTGAGCTACTCCCCTTGGTCTGTCAGGCTCCTCTGTGTCCTGGAGCAGTGAGAAGGCCAGTCCAGGCTTGTTGCTGTCTAATAGGCTGCTTTGTGGAGGAAATAACTATCACACACACACACTTTCACACTGACATGACTCGCGACAGCACAATGTCTTACCAATACACACTAGTCGGGCCCAAGTGCACTTGCTGTCATTATATGGCTGTATATGAGAAGGATCTACCGTATGATCACCAAAACCACCTCTGGATGGGGGGGACAGCTGGGTGGGGGGACAGCTGGGTGGGGGGACAGCTGGGTGGGGGGACAGCTGGAGGGGGGGACAGCTGGAGGGGGGGACAGCTGAGTGGGGGGGACAGCTGGAGGGGGGGACAGCTGGAGGGGGGGACAGCTGGAGGGGGGGACAGCTGGAAGGGGGGACAGCTGGAGGGGGGGACAGCTGGAGGGAGAGGTGAGGGACAGTGGAATGGAGGGAGTGACGGTATTCTAATCATAGGAAGTTTTTTATTAGTGGGGTTGAAAGGTTGTATGTGTGATTAAGATGCAAAAGTGCAAAAGATGTAAATGGGTTTGCCAGCCAGTTGCAGAAATAATTTATTTTACTCAGCCAGTTTTATTCAATGTCACAGTCGATCAGAACCATGTTTTGTTTTAACCTTTCATGAATGCTAACAACCGTTGCCATAAACACGTCCCCCCCCCCCGTTGGGCTCCCTCGTGTGTACCGTTAGCAAATGGACCCTCTGTCCCGCAGCCACTTGATTATTTGATGTGGCCCCTGGATGGTGTGTGATTGAGCTGGGAAAAACCAACACCGCCTCACTGGGCCTGTGTACAGCACAGGGGCTGGAGGAGAGAGGGTCTATCTGAAATAAATAAAACATTATCTGTTAGTGTGTATCTAGCAGCCAGTGAACACACACACATCGCACACGCACTTGTGTGCCCTGCTTTGTTCTGACACAGCGGGGAGCCGCTCTAATCAAGCCCCTTCCAATCATATCATCTCTCTCATGTCATTCACAGCGGTCTGGGGCAAATAAACGTAATGAGGTTGACTTTAATGGGAGCGTTTGCTTGGGTCTCTCTAGGGCCACAGCATCTGTCCTATGTGTTCTGTGTTTTACCAGTCGGCTAAATGACTAATGTGTCGGTCTGCTTCATACAACCCTGTTTCCGGAAAAAGTTGGGACGCTGTGTAAAATGTAAAGAGAGACAGACTTGTGTGCCGATGATTTAAACCCTGTATTCAGTAGAGAAGAGCACCAAGACAGCAGCTCAAATGTTGAAACTGAGATGTTATCGTTTCTTGAAAAATGCCCATTTTTTATTTGATGCCAGCTGCACATTTCAAGTTGCTTTTTTGGAAACTGAGTTGTATTTACTTGAGTTGTTTTGATGGTAACGCCTGCTGCGTTTTATTCTAAACCTCTTTGCCTCTCTTTCTCCATCCCTCCCTCAATATCTGTCCTCTGACTTCTCTCTCTCTTTCTCCATCCCTCCATCCCTTCTCTCTCTCTCTCTCTCTTTCTCCATCCCTTCTCTCTCTCTCTTTCTCCACCCCTCCCTCCCTCTCTGTCCTCTGACTTCTCTCTCTCTCTTTCTCCATCCCTTCTCTCTCTTTCTCCATCCCTCCCTCCCTCTCTGTCCTTTGACTTCTCTCTTTCTCCATCCATCCCTCCCTTCTCTCTCTCTCTCTCTCTCTCTTTCTCCATCCCTCCCTCCCTCTCTGTCCTCTGACTTCTCTGTCTCCTAGTAACGAGCGTGAGGGCATCCCAGCCAATCTGCTGCAGCTGTTGGACGTGTGTGTGGAGATCCCTCAGCAGGGCGTCGTCCGTTCCCTCAACGTTCACGTGAGCGCCGCCCTGCTGGTGTGGGAGTATACCCGCCAGTACCTGCCGACCGCTGGGACGAAGTCAGACTGACGCCGGCATGGACCACCGGGACTTTCTGAATAACACACACGCGCCAATGTCTCCCATCTGTTCAAAATCACTTGATGCACGCCCTAATGAACACTACCCTAACAGCTCACCGCTTCCAACCAGCCCTGTCTGGGCGCTGCTCTCCGATCTAGTTTGGCGTTTCCCCCGGTAACGGTTGAGGCTAGTTTGGGGGAAAGGGAAGCCGATCCTTTGATCTGCACCTTCGGAAACCTTACACGCCTGGATGTGCTGATGTGTGACCCCTTTGGGGTAACAGCCTAATGTCTGGGGGTACAGCCTCTACAGCCCTGCAGGGCTGACCTTTGAACCTGCCCGGGGTCTCTGTGTTCTGTGCAGAGGGAAGGGGCCCTTTGTTACACGGTTGGGGCTCTTGTCAATTTCAATTTTGGAAATACACGGACATTTCCGTTCCTCTTCAGTGCTTTCCGTTGAGGAACGCTTTGAATTTTAATTGAAAAGGAATTGGACCCCACCCTGCTGAGCACAGACCGCTCTTCCGCGGGGAAGGCTTGGGTCTTGGTCGGCAGGCACGGTCACAGATAGAGGGGTTGGGGCCCTGCTTTGTCCCCTTTAGACTCCACAAGTGCCCTTTTTGGTGATTCAGCGTTCTGTTAGAATGCAGCCTTCACTGTCGGCCATAGATGAGAGGATGCTAGTGGGGAATTTTTATTTACCATAAGTGTCTCCTGATCCATGGGATTTGTCTGCTTTAGACATGACTGAACGTTACAGTAATGTATTCCAGGGTGTTTAGAACGGCTTGATGTTTGGACAGGGTCACGTTAGCATAAATCAGTGTTAAACAGAAATGTGATTTCCCCTGACTCTGTCTTTTCTTGTTGTCAGCATCATTTGTGTAGCGGTTGAAATTGTATCTGTCAGTGAGACTGGTTGCTGAAATTACACAGAGACACCCACAGATTTGAGGCTTTTTTATTAAAATATTGTTTCTTACGAATATGTACTTGTTATATTGGGAAATTATTCATCAAAGTTATGTATATTCAAAATAAATAAACCATTGTTTTATATGAGCCAAGTTTATTTTATTAGTCTTATCTTCGTTCGATTTGTCTTTTGTACAAAAACGTTTTTCTACATCGGACTGTGTCACAGATTTGAAGACAATACACTGAAAAAATATTGGAACAGGGAGTGACGCTTTGCCACCTCGCGCCCGCCACGCCCATCAAACAGCGGCGTTGTGCGGGTTATAGTGGAACCGGCAGAAACCTGTCGACCTGCTGAGTAGAGGAAACGATGGATGATGAAGGGAAAGTGCTCTGCAAGATGACTAAAATGCAATGGGTGCACCCCATATAGTAGAATATAACTTCTATAGGCATTTTTGGGTCTAAACCTATTTCTGACAAACTTGACCCAAAAGTTACAACTTCATCGCAACGACAAGACAAAACACAATGGAGCCACTAGATGCCGCGTGGATGGATGAGTTTGACCCTTTCCGGGATGAGATGCAGTTGTCCTCCGCGAATGCATCCGGAATGACGCGGGTCAACATGTCCCCCCGAGCCAAAATGATCCTCGAAGTTCTACTGGTGCTGATGTGCCTCGGCGCAATCACAGGTGTGTTAAAAGTCAGCGCGTCGATTCCAACGCAATGAAACCGTTAGGACCTTGTCATGGATACACCTGCTTAAAACGATGTTTCAACCTTATATCGTTTTTTTGTGCCTTTTTCACTTTTTTAAGTAACGTGTCGCTTTGTGTTGTGCACATGCGCCTAGAACAAAAGAACCTTAGATTTGTTTAAGAGCCCCTAAATCATTGAGGGACATGTATGTCCAGAGGAAACATTGACACGATGGCTGCCGTTTATCTCTCTAGAATGGGCGCTACGCCTCCGTGACCGATGCTTCTCTGCGGGTGATACGGTCTCCCGTTTGGCCTTAAGACCCGCAATCATCTACCATGTAGCCGTGTCTTAAGTATGAATCAGTGACATCAATGAAATGTGTCGGTCTCTCTCTGTGCCTCTAGGTAACATCCTGGTCATAGTGATAGTGGTAGCCACCAAGAACTTCCACTCCGTGACATCGGTGCTCGTTATGAACCTGGCCGTCAGTGACCTGCTAGTGGGGGTTGGGATCATGCCGTTTGTTGCCGTCTCCGTAATGAACAACGGATGGGTTGACTGCACCGTGAGTCTGACCCGCGCGTGTGGTTGCCGTGGTCTCCGAACATTTCGTGTGATCTGTGTGGGGGTAGCATTCCGGAGTGCCGCTGCCTTGCCCGGTTTGAATTGTCTTTCGATTGGCTCTGTGTGGAAACATGGGGTCTATCATAACACACTTCCTTGACTGCTTGGGTTTCTCCCACCAGGCTTTGTCTTGGTTGAATGACATTTTAATGTAATGATAGCCCTCCACTCTGTTCCGTCAGGACCTGTGTCCGTATGTGGGCTACACCTCGTCCGTGTACTGTACGGCTTCGGTTCTGACCCTGGCGGCCATTGCTCTGGACCGGTACTACTCTATCATGGACTGCTTGCGGTACAGGTGGGTTAAACCTGGACCTGTGGGGCGTTGCCAACCGCGTCACTGACAAGGACACACTCTCAGGGGGAATACTTCCATACTTTCACTGACACACGCTAGCGTCCCCAGTTTCACCTCTGAAACCCGACGAGCACCGGAAAAGACCATCATCGTTTACTAGAACAATTCTATTCATCCGGGTTCGTATTACTGAGGGAGGAGAGACGACAAAACGGAGTCTGGCCCGTTTAAAATTGTCGACCGTGTACAAGGTACCACACAATGAATCAACGTGTAATGCGAGCCCTGCTCATTGTAACTCTTGCAGTTCCCGCTGTACGCTGTCCAGGATCTTCGCGGTGGTGCTGTGGATCTGGTTCCAGGCCTTGCTCACTAGCTGTCCTCCTCTGCTGGGCTGGGGGGCTGTTTCCTACGTGCCTTCAATGTACAGGTGGGTTGTGGTTCTGTACCGATCGGCCTCACACGTTCCAGGCGTTCCACTGTGGGGGAAATTAAATCATAGGAACGCCCTGGTGTGAATACGTTAATATTTAAATGTCATACCGTTTTAATTTTCATTTGAAATACAATGTCAAGACTACGCAAGGAGAGTGTATAACTTCCATTGGCACTAACTCCATAAATAGGATAATATACAATATATGTATGGTATATATGGCTATTGTTATTAGCGTGAAAAATATATCCCTTTTTCATAGTTATAGAAATTCTACGGTTATAGAAAATCTACAGATCCTACTCTCACCTACTAACCTTCTATATCGACTAACTGCACGTTGTATATTATTACACCTACTTTATCATGTGTGATTTTATTATTACACTTTTAAATAAATAAATAATATATTTTCCTTTTTCTACAGCCTTCTATAACATATCATGGCGTCATGACCCCTCTATAATGCATTACCCCTCCTATATAATGTATCTTGGTATCATGCCCTCTTTAATACATTACCCCTCTCTATAATGCATCTTTGTATCACTCCCCCTGTATTATTCCTTACCCCGACTCTATAATATATCCTCTATAATATATCTTGGTATACCTTTCTGGTTCAATGCAATACCCCTCCTCTCTAATGTATCTTGATATCACGCCCGCTTTAATACATTACCCCTCTCTATAATGCATCTTTGTATCACTCCCCCTGTATCATTCCTTACCCCTCCTCTATAATACATCTTGGTATACCTTTCTGGTATAATGCATTACCCCTCCTCTATAATGTATCTTGATATCACGCCCGCTTTAATACATTACCCCTCTCTATAATGTATCTTCTAGCTGTGTGGTGAACTGGAAGAGCAGCCCCAGCTACACAGTCTTCATGGCTGCCCTGTCCTTCCTGATGCCGGCTGCGGTCATCCTCTTCTGTTACGTCAACATCGTCCGCGTGGCTCGCAGCCACGCCCGACGGATCCACAGCCTGGAGGACCGCCTGCAGAGGAACCGGGGGCCTTCTGAGGGCACGTCTGAGCGGGCCAATCCCACGTGTACGGGAGCCTGTGGTCCCGCCCCCCCCCGGCTGGTGTGCCACCTGAGTGGCCGGTTTGTGTCGGAGACCGGTGACCAGGCCGGGGGAAGGCCCCCATCGCGGTCCGCCTCCGCCGACCGAGTCGCACAGAGCCGCGGTCACCCTGTCTCCGACTCTGGCTCCACCTCTGGCTCCAACTCTGTCTCCACCTCTGTCTCCACCTCTGTCTCCACCTCTGTCTCCACCTCCGGCTCCAGCTCTGGCTCCACCTCCGGCTCCAGCGCCGCAGCCCGGAGACTGTTCTCCTTCCTGGCTCAGCGTGTCCCCCATAGCCAACCCCATCCGCCCCACCAGAACTCCAGCTCCCATCAGCCCCATCACCACGGGGTGGTGAGGCTCTTCCTGGTTATCTTTGCCTTCTTCCTCTGCTGGACTCCGTATATGGGCGTCGCGTTGGTCCAGGCCACGGAGACGGCCCTGTTGTGCGAGTCCTCCCTAGTCCCGCCCTCAGCGGTCACCTTCTCCTATTGGCTGGTTCTGTTCAACTCCGACATCAACCCGCTCTTGTACGCGCTGCTCAGTAAGAGGTTCCAGGGAGCCCTTCGGTGCCTGAGGCAGAAGATCAGAGTGCGGCTTGTGGGAAACCTGCTCAGGGGTTGGGGGGTGGGAGATGGAGGGGAGGGGAGAAGCAGTAAACCCGTCAGCGCTCTGAACTCCTCCCATCCCCGCCCCCGCTCGGATCCAGGAACCGGGTCTGATGCCCGGAACCCGCTAGCAGGAGACGGGCCGAGACGGGCCTATTGCTCCTCTGTCTTCACGGTCGACTCCACGTTCACCAACAGCTCCGGGGACTGCCGGTGTGACGCGCTCCGCCCCGGTAGCACCTCCTCCACCTATACCTGCTCCTCCTCTCTATGGCAGAACACGGTTGGAGGAGGCGGGGAGAGGAGTCCACACAGGCCGGAGTGCCTGCAGGTCCCCACCAGGCCACCAGGGGGCAGCAGACTGCCATTCTCAGCCGCTGGAGGAGACGGACGGGCCACCTTCTTCTATGGACAAATCACGGTGAGCGTGGAGCACGATGTACGCTAGTCAGAACGGGCCGCGCGGGGTCCGTAGAAACCGGGAGCACGGACAGAAACCGCCATGTCGTTCTGCGCCCTAACCAGCCGTCCTACCTCCGAAGGGACCGCGGTTGACACATAACACTTGCTCGGGTTCCCCGGAGGGTGGATTCCCGTTCAGTTCCGGTCCATCCCAGTCAGAGGGGTACACTGAAGTTGCAATCCCGATTATGTTCAAGGCTTGTGTTTTTGTAAAATTTTATAGATTCCGGTTTCCTTTGATGCTTGTCACATTTCAGTCATAGAGCTCACCGGGTAAACAAATAAATACACAATGAATGTATTTAAAACAGTATTTTTATTTAGTACATGTGATTACATTTCTTTAAGACAGCAAACTAGTTGATCTAATAAACCGCCTTTTGATTTAATCCAACCACCCTGTTTTGAATTTCTTCCTAAAATTTTATCTTATGCAGCATATATAATTTCAGTGTAAAAATCTTCATTCCTTACAAAGGTTTACAGTTACATCTAGCAATAATCCCAGAGGAATACAATATCATTATTATATTGTCATTATAAACAACGACAATGGTAGATAACAGTGCTGATCTAGTACTTCTATTCAGGGTTGGGCTCAGTTCCATTTCAATTCACAACTGAATTTCCAATTCCAGGGCACAATGCTTTGCCATGAGGAAAATTTGAATGGAATTTGGAATTTCACTTTTCTTTCAGGATTGGAATAGAATTGACTGCACCCATGTACTCTCTATTGCAAAAGGAAAGGCCGTGACGTGAAGGGAGTGGACTGATGTTGGATCAGGTCATCCCCGCATGCTTGTTTTGTACACGTAGAAGCATTATCAGCCACTCAGCGTCCGTTCATATCAGAAGTCAAACTGAACGCAAACATTTAAAAACATGTCCATTATTAAATAGTAAGCATCAACAAGTTTGTTCAGAGAAAATAAATGTAGTCGGACGAGTGCAAGAAGCGCTGTGGTCTCCCTGGTGATGAAGACTGTCTACGGACTTGTGTGGCCTTCCTCCATAGAAATAGAAAAGATAGATCGCACATGAAAGGCGGTGTGTGATTGGCGGGTTTAGCGATCGTCATGTATACATTCACCACAAGGCAGAGGTTCAGCCCACTTCCGGTTCAAGGCCCGCCCACGTTAACCTGCACATTGTTTGATTTGTCCTCACAGTGGTTAAATGGCTACATATTCAGTAACCAGGAAATGTCCTCACAGTGGTAAACTTGCCTTAGAAATGTGATCAATGGAATGAAAAAAATGAAAAAAGCAGGTCTCCGTCAGGAAAGAGGTGATTGGCTTCCTCAATAGACAATTAGTACAAACGAGAGTTATTTACCCACCCCTTACACGGGACACAAACCCATTAGATATAATCATTTGCTGTGTGATACTTCCCGGTGTGTTTTACCCTGACCAGCTCCCTCACTGTCCAGCCACGACAGTCCCTTCAGACTTGATGGCGGAGCGTTACCTGACAGCCTTCCCTGGTTGGCGCGGCTACGCTGGCTAACTGACACCATGTGACACTCGCGGTGCCTGTCTCCCGACGCGAGAACCGGGAAGGTGTCAGATCCACTGACAGCCATCCCAGCGGAGGCTCGGGACACGGGGATGATGTGAAAATATCGTAAAGGTCGCCGCTTGATTGAGTTGGTCTAGTTTGGGCGGTTGGTGTCTGAAGCCATGGCAGCAAGTGTTGGTACCAGCAGGAGCTCCGCCTCGGGCCTGAGGGGGATCACAGCACGTGGCCAATCACGATGGCCTTAGATGGTCCTGGCTATCCTCATTGGTTGGAGAGGCATTGTACGACATGCCTCGACTCATTTTGATTGTTAAACATCCAGACAGATTCCTTCACAGCCCAAGTCTACCGGCTTCCGGGCTAGAGGGGACCCGTGGATCGAGTTAAAGGGTTTGCACGGGATAATGGCACCGAAGACCTCAATCTACTTGCCCAAAGTCAGTTAACTTGCGGACACCATTTTTATTTCTCAGTGTTGGCTAGTGGAATTACCTACGCTTCCTTAAAGATGAATTATGGACACAAAAGCACACCACATTCAGTCCAAATTAATTTAGTAACGTATCATCAAATGTTTTAAATGAATTGTAATTAGTATGGTTGAGTGTCATCAAAATGTCATTACCAAATCAATGACACAGTACAGAAATGAAACAAAAACTTGTGTTTAATACTAGACACAGATAAACAAAATTGATGTCCAAGAGTTTATCTGACTGTGGGGGAGTCTCTACAGGGCCTTCTGGCCAAAATCCCCAGATGTTTCTTCAACACCACACCACCCAGGGCTATGTTGTGTACACCTGACATGATGAAGGTCAGACTGAGAGGCAACATCTACAAGTACCTGCACTGATTATATCAATAGCCAATCCTTCAGATTCAGATGGAGTCCAGGGGCCGGTGGGGCTGATGGTTGCTTATGGACTGGGTAATAGTTTACACCTCAAGGAAGCAGGGTCACACACTCCAGTTAGCTCTTGATGGCAATGGGAAAGCATGTCGTTTAAGCCATTATGTCAATATCAGTTTTGTCGTCAATAATATCCATATTTGTCTTTCAAAAGCATAGGCGTGTCATCCCGTACCGGTGTGAGCACAGGGGAATGATTAAGAGGTATTGCTGAATTACCTTGATCAACTTGAGTCCTCGCAACGACCGGTAGCGACTCACAACTCCGGTGGACACCGAGGAACAAAATGACGAGTAAAATGAACGGCCACTAACAGCGAAGTTTCTCGCTATGGATTTCGATGGTTACGAACAGCCCCCAGACGGTCTGAGGCCCACAGATCGGTTTACATAGGGACACGGGTGGAGGGACCGCGTCCCTCCCCACCCAGCCCCACCACGTGTAACCGCAGTCAGTGGGTGAAGTTGGACATGGAGGTCCGGGCTCTCCTGCTCCAGTTGAGGCCGGACCCCGGCCCGGCCTCCGCCTCCGCCGGCTCCTCCCGTTTGCTGCGTATCTTGGCGTGGAGCTGGATGAAGCAGCGGTCCCAGTCCTCGGGCAGCAGCAGCATCAGGAAGCCCAGGCAGATGATGACCAGGGCGATGAGCCTCACGGCGTTGAAGTGGATCTCACACGCGTACAGGTCCACCGCTGGAACACAAGCGGAAACAGCGGCCCGTCACTAGGCGCACGCGTACGGCCTGCTCTCGGCCTGGAGTCGGCGTGTGCAAAACTTACCGGCATTGACCGGAACGCTCAGAACGATGCCCAGGGAGATGGACGTGGGGTACGTGACGGCCACCCCGAAGTTCACCAGGATGTTGAAAGCTGTGCGGGAGAACAAGCCAAGAGTCAGGTGAGGCGGGATGTGGGCCGACCCTGCGAGCCCACATCCTGTTCACCTGACAGGACAGGAAACCCAACGTGAGCCCCCAAGGCTGATGTACAGGAGAACATCAAGAAACTGTGGAATTCCATTTCTCACGGCTTGCTGGAAAGGAGAACGTCTAAACAGATCCGTCCTGCTAACAATGTAAAATGGTTGCGGGGTTTATCTTCAGTCTAAACACGGGAAATGAATGTGAAGTGCTCTGTGTTTACCGAAGTTGAGGCCAGCAACCCCGCAGAGGCAGAACCAGGGCACGTCCCCGGGGGAACCGAGGTATTCCACGCCCGTCAAGTACAGGATTAACGGAATGAAGCTCATCAGGACAAAATTTGCTGCCCCCACAATCGTTAGAAAGAGGGCTGCCTCTCCAAACTTGGCACTGCCCAGGACCATTTTAAAGAGCACCTGAGGAGAGGAGGGGGTGAGGATGGGGGGTGAGGTGAAACGGAGTGGAAAGAAATTGAAACCCAGGGGAAGTAGAGAGAGAGAGAGAGAGGATGACAGGGGGGAGTTGATTATTCACCTGCTTGTCCACCTCTTGTAGCAAAACCATGAGGAAAGACCAAACAAGCCAGGGAGAAGCCTGGCAAACATCTGCCAGCTGTCTGCCTGCCCAAACGCTCTGCCACGGGGTTCATCACATTAAGCCTTTATGAGAGCGGGTTAGGGGGCACTGCAGGGTAGACAGACTGCAATATAGTATACCCATCTTCTGTTAGAGTCTATTAGAACAGACACAATACATATAGTATACCCATCTTCTGTTAGTGTCTCATAGTTCAGACACAATACATATAGTATACCCATCTCCTGTTAGAGTCTATTAGAACAGACAATACATATAGTATACCCATCTTCTGTTAGTGTCTTATAGTTCAGACAGAATACATATAGTATACCTATCTTCTGTTAGTGTCTTATAGTTCAGACAGAATACATATAGTATACCCATCCTCTTCTTTTCATTGATGGCTCTGTTACAGTCTTAACATCACATCCCGTAGGCCTGTGAAACCACTAATGAAACCCCAATCTGGCCGACCCAGCTATCAGCTCTAACGCGACGGCCCTGTTGTCCACACCGGATGAACCGAGCGGTAATGAGAGAATGTGGGTTCTACGTGGGCCCGGTCACGACTCACCTTATAGAGTGCCGACATGGAGGCTGAGGCCACGACAAAGGTGATCCCCATGACCGAGTGGCTGTGGAATCCGTCTGCGTACGTCATCATCACAATGCCGGCGATCGCAAAGATGGCCGCCACGATCTGCACAATGACGACAAGGAGGGTTTGGCATCAGTAAACCGTGTCACGTCCGCAGGTCAGTGGGTCTCAGCATTAAGCGACGCGGCCTGATCGACAGGTTGTACCGTTTGAACTTTTTGAATGTTTGTGTTTTTTTGTTCTAGAATTCATGTCAATGATTTGTTAGTAACTGCATTCACTTCAGGTTTTGGGAGGATACCCTCAAATTGAACTTTCAATTCAAAGGGAACCTGTGAGGTTACGTTTCACCAAGCACATAGTTTAACCTCTGTATATGGTTCAGATGAAGTGGGTTGGTTATCCCCTGGCTACTGGTACTCCAGAGGTGCAAAGCAAGAACGTCAACTAAGCTTTATCTTAATTGATGCATTCCTGTTTTGGGGTTAAAAAGTTTATCGACACTTTATGTAGATGTTAGGTCTACGACACGTGGTTTTAAATCCCTGGTAAACTGACACTTGGTTAATAAATCCCCGGTAGCTCCAAACCAGTTCACACCCCAATGGCCTTGGATGTATTTGTGTGTGTGTGTGTGTTTGTGTGTTTGTGTATTTGTGTGTGTGAGAGAGGGAGAGAGCTCCTTCCACATACCCCCAGTCTCTCCCCCCAATAATAACGCCTGGTATAACGGGAAATGTAAACCAAACCCACACAACCTCCCCCAGCACGCAGACAGTGTTGATAATCCACTGTGATCTGATCTCAGGGCCCCGCGTCTCTCCAGTCAGAATAGACAGCTTGTCTCCCACAAAGGGCAGGATTGATCGGTCGTCTGTGTGTCACACTATGGGTAGGTTAGTGGGCGCATTTGTTTCCTGTGGCCATACCGACAACATCGGTTGGACACGTCAAACCCTTGGACAAGTCTGTCAGCGTTACCCCATGGAAATAATCACTGGAGCAAACCAACCTCTTGAGTATAGACGCCATCATAACAAAACAGCGACTCTAATGGGCAGGTCACCTCTTGAGGCCGTACGTTTCCTGAACAGGTCTTTCACTTTCAGTTCAGGGATGGATCTCTTCTTCGCAGAAGGTCAGGAGAAAAATGAACTCAAAGCAAACTGGAGGAAAAACGGTATGGATCCGAGCTACTTGTGAGGCAGAAAACCTAACTGTCAATAGCGTCTGGTTCCTGGATGCAATCTAAAAAAGCGAGAGGTAAAAATGTTTTTTTGAATTGTATGTCCTTTGGCAAAGGCAATGAACACAATTTCTCCTGTAAATCTCAGAATGACGACGCTCAACGACGGAAATGTCAAACGCTAACAGGAGATCCGTGCTCTTGAGAGACCAAAGGCACTCGGCAGAACCTCGACCGTTGGAGGCTGAAAAGAGAGAACCACTTAGCTGGGAAAACAGCGAGCTGCAAAGCCTGGACAAGGAACAACAAACCCTGGCTACAGGATGAATGATCACAGGCCACCCTGCGATAGGTTCTACAGATGATGGACCTCTGGACCAATCAGCAGCCAGACCCAGACCAAGACCCCGACATTAGATCCCTGGGGGGTAAATAAGCGTTTGTGTGTATGATGAATAGGGCCTTGGTTTGGCCATCTGAGTGGATTAGACGGCTCAAGGGAGGTGTCAGGAAGACAAACGAGATGTGTGGTTATGCCTCATCAGAGCAGACGGGGGAGAAAAAGACTCCCTGTCTCCCCTCCCAGATTCTAATTTAAACAGGCTTTATTGGCACGGGAAACATCTGTTAGAACTGCCAAAGCAAAAGTAATGATCAAATAATAATTAAAAAAGGTGAAATAATCCGAAATTAAAGGTAAATGTTAATCACAGGTGTAAATAGATAAAAAGCTTAACATGGAGAAAATGAGAGCAGCTTTCCATTAGGTGGTTGTAAAAGCTTAATTATTGTTTTGATCATTTCTGAATACGCTTGTGAGTAAATGTTTTTTAGTTTTGTTTCGTTTAGTCCTCAGAGGAAACATTTGCAGAATGAGTATGCTTTCCGTACGCAGTGTGAATTCAAACTCTAGGTTGGTGAGTGGACCCCACACCTCACTACCAGAAAGAGAAGTAGGTTGGTGAGTGGACCCCACACCTCACTACCAGAAAGAGAAGTAGGTTGGTGAGTGGACCCCACACCTCACTACCAGAAAGAGAAGTAGGTTGGTGAGTGGACCCCACACCTCACTACCAGAAAGAGAAGTAGGTTGGTGAGTGGAC
>JACXGK010005065.1:10286-34974 GCA_016801125.1 Novumbra hubbsi | reverse complement strand
TTCTCATAATACACTGACAGTTACGCTATGGTTGGTGCCACATCCGCCAAGTGCATTCACATTCTCATAATACACTGACAGTTACGCTATGGTTGGTGCCACATCCGCCAAGTGCATTCACATTCTCATAATACACTGACAGTTACGCTATGGTTGGTGCCACATCCGCCAAGTGCATTCACATTCTCATAATACACTGCGCAAACCTTTCCCGGACTGGGATATCCATGTTCGTTTTTAAAATATCACACATTCTTATAAACACCCACGGCAGGTATCAGGTCACTTGTTTATTTTTTCCCCCCACAAATAAGCCATTAGCAACCATCGGACTATGTGGATGAAGCATATTTCTTATACCTGCACCAAACCCTAAACCCACAAATATACATTGCTCAAAAAAATTAATGGAACACGTAATCATCACAGTATAATACCAAGTCAATTCAACTTCAGGGATATCGATCTATCCAGTTGGGAAGCATAAGCGATTGTGAATCAATGTCACCTGTTTTGGTGCAAATGAAAGTGACAACAGGTGCACTGAAGAGGCTACAGCAAGACCATAACCCCCAAAAAGGTGGTGGACACAGACAATTGCTCTGCTTATCCTTCCTGACTGATTCTTCTCTAGTTTTGAGGTGTCCTTGTCACTACTGGTTGCACGAGGTGGTACCTGCAGCCCATTCAGGTGGCACAGGGAGTCCAGCTTCTCCAGGATGGCACATCCATATGTGCCATCGCAAGAAGGTTTGCCGTGTCTCCCAGTAGTTTCAAGAGCATGGAGGAGATATCGGGACGAGCTGGTACATGTAAGAGAGACGGACAGGGCCATAGAAAGGGCATTAACCCATTAGTAGGACTGTTATCTGCTCCTTTGTATGTGGAGGAACAAGAGGAGCACTGCCAGGGCCATACAAAATCACCTCCATCCGGCTTCTGGTGTTCATGTTTTCGTCCAAACTGTCAGAGACTCCCTGAGGGTGGCATCTTCTAGTGGGACCTGTGCTCACAGCCCAGCATTATGCAGCCCACCAGAGAACCCCACAAGTGGCAAGACCCCGACTGCTGTTAGTTACCGTGATTAATCCTCAGGCCCCTCGTCAGAGCTTACGCTGGTGCCAAGGGCCCTGGGTTCCTCCTGGTGCAGGACATTGCCTGGCCTTATGTGGCCAGAGTGTGTAGGCAGTTCCTGGATGACAAAGGAATAGAGACCATTGACTGGTCCTCACGTTTCCCAGACCTGAATCCAATTGAGAAGCTCTGGGATGTTATGTATCAGTGAATTTGACGCCACCAAGTAGCTCCACAGACTGTCCAGGAGCTCACTGATGCCTTGACGTCTGGGAGATCTCCCAGGACACCATCCGTCATCTCATCAGGAGCCCAGACGTTGTCGTGAGTGCATACAGGCACGTGGGGCCATACACACCACTGAGCCACATTATGAGTTGCCGTGATGAAATTCACCCGCAATAGAACAGCCTATGATTTCAACTGTTTACTTTGATTTTCTGGGTGAGTTTGAATCCAATGTACAATAAAGATTTTATCTTTTAAATATTTAGTTCATCAAGACCCGATGTGCGATTTCAGGGTCTTGAAATCGCAAATCGTAATTTTATTGAGCAGTGTATATTGAAATATACACATTCTCATAATTTGTTAAACTACACAGTATCATCAAAATATTGAAATATATTGCAAATACTAAAACTCTCCCTTTTGCCGCCTAATGCAGTGTGGTAGGTCCTTTGACCCAAACTTCCTGTTCTTATGGCCTAATGCCAAAGTGTCCTTGGTGGCCCCTGGTCATACTGCAGCTTTGGCACAAGAGGATGAAGATGTGGAAAAAATCAGTAAGAGGTAAGATATCTAAAGCATCAGGGTTGGGGAGTTGCTGAATAAACCCTTAACATTATTGATCTGGTTCCTTTTATCATCCTGGATGTCTCTATAACCTGTGGCCGATTTAAATTGATTGGACATGATTTACACCTGTCTTTATAAAGTCCTGCATTTTACAGTGCACATGAGAGTAAAAACAAACCAAGTCCAAGGAACTCCATGGTTGTGGAGATCTACAACTAAAAAGTTGATGAGTTGATTCAAGTGTGCTTGTTCTAAAAAACATTTAATATGGGGATTGACTGGGGGTCCCCAGGAAAGGGTTGAGAACCACTGGTTTGGGTGACACTATGAATTTCACTTGGCCTGCTATATATGTGAATCACATTAGTGTTTCTGAATGGCTGTGCACAGTCTGAATGTAGCTTTTTACTGGTGAAACTGAAGAAGCTAGAGGTTATTATATTGATCATTATTTTTGCAACTTGTAGACAGCCTGTGAAAAACATGCTCTTGCAACAGCTCAATCTAATAGTCCCATATAGCTGATTAGGAGCCTCTTAGCTGTGGGTTAGATCGCAAAGAGGCCAGGATAAAAAATAATGAAAATGTATGTACTCATTAATGTAAGTGCGCCTTCTGAATTACGCGTATGTAACAAGAATAAATGTCGTTTAAAATCTGTCCCATATGACAGGAAAATCAAAGCTTAGGGTAATATGCCCTTGGTTTACGCTAGTCAATGTGTTGAAGAACAAGGGAATTATTTATTAATCATACTGACTTGAATTCTGTATAATGTGTGGATAAAGCCCAAGTTTAATATTATCTATATAGAGGGTTAGAAGCAATGGGTTAGAAACATATTTAAGCCTGATAGTAAAATGCAAAATCCATTTATGCTTTCTTTTTTTGTGTTGTCATATTACCTTACAAAATCATACTCCTGCATTACCCAACCTTGCTTAACTGTCTTTTACAGAGGAATGTTACTTATATTTAGTTTGTTGTAGACTGTCAGTGGATTTCTGTTAACAGAAGTTCACCCTTTTAGGTTGGAGAAGGAGAGCTCTGCGTTTTTCTCATCTGGCCGGCTGTGGGATGATGGAGTCATTCTTCCTCAGGACACCAGGAAGGTAAGTCTCTTGATGCATCACAGCCTCCCGCCACTTCCGTACAGGTCACAGTTCTCATTGACTGGAAGCAGCTGCTGAGGTTTCTCATGGAACTTTCGAAACGCTTTAAGGCTTATCCAATTGAAGGTTTTAGTTATGTGCTTGTCATGGACATTTTTTAAAAGATGCAGATTTAATAAATAAGTTACTTGTGACAATATTAATGAGTTTACACATTACGTTTATGTATATTTATTTGATCTCTCATTAGGTTTTAAGTGATTGTCTGAAAATCATGAAGCAACAAGAATACCAACTCTCCAAAAAGAGACTAAGGACTCCATTACTTCGATTCTAATATGGCCTCATTGTTTTTTATTTAAAACGAATGGGTTCATCTTAATACGTTTTCATGGTATGTGCTAAACATAGAAAAACAGCATTTGTGCTAATTGTATAACTGGTTTTGGATTTATGCAAATAGGTAATTCCTATCATCCAAATTTCATATGCCAGGAACATTTTCTTTACTCAAATATAAAAACAGATACTGGAATGTAAATTCAAAAATATTTAATTGTAAGGGCTGGTGTTCTTTACCTTGAAAACACAAACATATGGAAATTTAAAATAATTTGTATGCATTTTGAACACTAATTGTGTATGTAGGTGTTGCCAGGTCCCACAGTGTTGTTCCTCAACTTCTATGAGAAGTCTAAGGAATTAAATATTAACACATTCATCAGTAGGCTTAGTGTCACAACTCGGCTCAGAAGTTGGACAAGAAAGGGAGACCACATCTTTAAAAATGATTTTCCAACAAGACAATGTTTCATGATGTTAATGTGTGTGTCACTCAACTCTGTATGGCTAATTGTATAGCGAAAATAAATCAAGTTTCAGATTTCTATAATTATGCGAGAAGTTCAAGGGTGTACATATATAAAATGTATTACTAATGTATGTATAGCTTTTAATCTTATACTTCTTTTTACAATGTTGTGTTGGTATTTTTAAGTCATTATTTAACGCATTTTATGCATATTGTTGTTCTAGAGACTGAATGGTTCAACTGAACATGTAAAGATTTTGACAATTCTATTGTCATTCACCCTTATCAGGAAAATATTCTACATTTGCTCAATCATAGATTAATAACTATTTGAAAAAAAAAGGATATGACAGAATAAAGTACATTTAATTAGAAAATATAAAACTATATTACATGCATTGCCCACACAGATAGGGCATTCATTACATTAACATGACTGGCTGAGTACAAGATAAACAGCATTTGGGATTTCTAATATTGTAGTAACATAAGCAATTCGTGTTTTTATTATTTGTCCTAAAATGTAAAACTAACTCTAAGTAAACATTGTTCAATTACTGTTTAGCTAGCGAGTGCTAGGCAACTAATTCAAAGAATTTCTTTAAGGGGCAGGTTTTAGACAAAGTACCACATGGATTTAGAAAATCTGCACACAAACAGGCTATATTTCATAATCACCTAGTTCATACACATGAACACAAATAAGCACATTCTGTAGCAGTCAAAAGTTTGGAAACATCTTATTCAAGGGTATTTATTTTTGTTATTATTTTACAAACAAAATATTAAATATAACTGCAAGCAGTAATTGAAGTTCCTCCGGGAACTTGGAGACCATTGGGAAACCTGTGCAACAGATTGAGTAAATTCGTTCATGGTGATTGAACTGATGGTGTGAAAAGTGTGGCTGTAGACAGTGATAGGACATTGTAATTCACTTGACAAAGGTGTAGATGTATCTGAGTGTCTAGTGCATTCCGTTGTATTGTACTTTAACTGTTTACTGAGGACCAAGTTGAGTCTAAGCTCATCTAAAGTGTGAGTGGTTTTCCTTTCATGTAACTTTGATGGACTCTTGCTTTTGAAATAAAAGATGCATGAGAGAACTTTCTTGCTGGTCGGTTGGATGGTGACCTGTCCGACGTCTGCAGGAGACCGGTAGTACAAGAGATCGGTGCGAAAAATGTAAAGGCCACTTATAAGCTTCGTAATCGGGAGATTTTTCAAAAATCGGCTCCCGGGTTACCAGGTGCCCAGAGATTGTAGGGAGAGCAAGGTAACCGGGGGAATGTGTGGACCGAGTGACAGGCCCGAGCCATGCCCGGTTCTGGTTCCGGGGGATGGGCAAGTACCCAGACGGTTTGCCCGATTTCGGGGCACCGTTCCCGGGCAAGAATTGGGCGATTCACCCCAGGTGTCCGTTGGCTCTGGCCCCAATAGCAAGTCACATCCGGGGCAGAGTGTGGCCCTGTTTTGGCCTAGAACCAGGGCAACGTGTGTGACTCTGTACCCGGGATACGGTGCACTATTCCTGGGTGAGACTTTGGGTAGCTGCGTCCAAACTTTTAACAGGTACTGTGCATCATTTTCAAATTATATCGCGACGTGTCTTAATAAAATATATCCCAAATGAAATGATTATTGTTCCTTTCGTAGTGCGGAACTGTGTTGCTGTGAATAACATAGCCTTAAGGCTTGTACATCCCATGAAAGGTGACCGGGAAAGTGACCTCCACCTCAGCACGTGCGACCTCCGTCAGGTCCCTGGCGTTGAGGATGAGAAGGAACCCAGGCCTCTGGTCTGCCCCGGGGTTCACCACAATGCTCAACAACAACCCTAGCAGGACGGACAGTAAGTCACATCAAAACCACAAACCTGAAAGTAGGCCAAGGAACGCTCCGAACCAAGTCACATCCCACCGCGACTTGTATATTATGGGCGTGTCATGTTGGCGCGTCGGCAATTACCGTCGTCTTCCTCCTCGGAGTCGGGGGTCGGCACAAAGATGGGTTCTGAGGGATACGAGTCCGGCTCCTGCCACACACACGTCTCCTTGGTCTTCACGTTCAGTTTGCAGATCTGGAGATACACAGTTAACGTGCACTCCTGGAGGACAGTCTCAGCGGGTTTGTGGCAGTCAACTCAAGACCACATTTTGTCGCTCAAAAACAGGTGTAGACTAGCAGTAAAACGGGGCATTTGTCCAAATAAAAAATAAAGATAGGAGTAACAACAGACAAAGAAAAATCAAGCACAAAGAATATGTACTTAGTTCTGTGAATCATAATAAACAAGGAACATTAAAAAACAAAGTGAATAACCACCACCTGGGTGTTTAAAGGATAGTAGATACTAGACTCGGGTAGTGTGCCATTAGTGTCTGAAAAACGACTCACCCTGTCAGGGATGAAATGGTTTAGGCCCAGTCCATAGGCATAGCTGTAGTTCTTTCCACAGAATTTACTGTAGTTGATCTGAGGGAACTCAAAAGCTGCAATGATAAAGTTTAAAATCAGGAAAATGTCAGCAAAATATTCTATTAAATGGAGTCAGGTTTTAAGTGTAGTACACATTTCGGGGCAGAGTGGCTTTGTGATTAGCCAGTAAATAGAAGAATCTAAAGAATAAAGAAACTAGAATCCCTGAGCTAGCAGTTTTCTGTCATTAGGAAATGTGGAATTCGTTATAAGAAGTAGTAAGGCGAAGGGTTAATAAGTTACTTGGGACATGCCATAAGAAGGGGGGGGGTCAGGAAGTTAGGAGATTAAGACAATGGACATTTTGTGCATGGAAACCTATAGATTAACTTTTAGGCTGACCACCACACATGGGACTGATAAGGAGAGGAGGGGAGACAGGCCAGAGGGGTCCTGTAGACTTCCTGGCGCCGGACACAACAACACCATTCTCATCGCCCTCGGGAAAGGTCACCAGATGGTTCACCCCAGGCTTGGGGGCTGCGACAACGAGACGGACACTCAGGAAGCACGCGCAGCAACTTCTATGCATTGACTGTGGGGGGAAGTGGCTAAATAAACGGTGTCCGATGTGAACGGACTTCAGATCGTCCTGTCCTGCGTGACAGATCTCCAGGTGCATTCGTAATAAAGGTGTATGATTTGGGAAGACTTAACGGCGTGGACATTCTCTGATTTGCAACCCGGGGGAAACATTAGGTTTCTACAGAAAGGAGGTTAACCCTAATTGCTCCCAGGTCATTGCTTAATATACTTGGTAAAATAAGTGTCAGCTGTCATTTTAGAGTGCTACTTTGACATTTAAAAGTTTGAAAATACTATAATGTTAGTGTTTGTCTGCAGTGCACTTTAAAAAGACCAGCTGATACCCACCTTGTCGTGGTCCAGAGAAAAGAACCTCTGGCTCAAGCCAGATTGTTCCATCGCTGCGCATCACTGCAGTGGCTGTGGTGTACTGAAGGGAAATCAGATTCTTCCCCTGTGCTTCCTGTAAGTACCAAGGGGAAACACCACTCGCCGATGATCCGACATTTTCATATGACAGCCGAAATGATTCCATCGACAGCACAAAGCTTACCCGGTGGACGTCCATGGGTAGAACGTATCTCCTCACCTCTGGCTGAGGTGCCCTCATTGCTGCTGCCTTTACTTCCTCCCAGTTCTCTCGCAAGTTGGCCAGATAAAGGTAGTTGTAGACAAATTCATGACTGTACCAATACAACATATACATTGAACTATTATCTTGGACATTATTTAACACAAATGATTCTACTAACCAGGTCTGTACCCACCCTTTCCAAGTGCACAGGTCGACCACAATGAAACCATCGTCCTCATAGGTGTTGATGTGATGGAAGAGATTGAACGCAGACGTCCTAAATTTGTGCTCTATGTATTCTGCAGGGTCCTTGGTAGCCAGATGGAACCATGTCTAGAAGATAAAAAAAACTGGTGATAAAGACATTTGTAATAGCAAGACAAATAATAATAATATAAAATAAATTATGAATTACAATTATATAGAGCTCATCATAGAATCACAAAGCAAACAATCAATGTATCATGATAGGTCAGCCATCTAATGCAAAACTTGCTGCATCCTCAAGAAAGTTGAAGCGTCAAGTTACATGGTTAAGAATTCCTTAAATTATGTTGAAACAAAGCTGCATTCGTTTCCCAATGAAGGCTGTTCTGGAGGCAATGGGGTTGACCCAGTTCCAGATGGATGTCCCTAATAAACTGGTCATTAAGTGTGTATTTAAGCAGTAGAGCTAAGGGCTGTTCTTTGGCCCAGCTTGCTATTATAAATTTGCAATAAGAATCATTAAAATGAATTATGCACATAGTATATACACCACAGCTTTCAGACAAACAACATTCAAGTGCATACCTGGTTTGTAATACAAACATTTATTCATTATTATCATTGAAATAATTACCGGCCTTGAATACCGTTTGACAAAAGTGATTTTGTTTAATTCACTTACACCTATGGTTTCGTTTGACTGAAAACAATCCATATAATTTGTGCCCCAGATGCTCCAAGCAGTCAAGAATTTTAGAAGGTTGATCTTCACCGGGGTCTCAACAAAGACAAAGTAGTTTTCGGTCATTCCAAAGCTAATTGAGGACACAGAAAACATATTAACATAAATGGAAATGAGAACTTCACTTTGTTTCAATTTGATCTAACAGGGTTTCTCTTGCTTAAAGAAGCAGACAGTTCAAAAGAAACCATGGTTCAGTTTTCAATGACAAACATTGCTAGATTCCAGGTAAAGACGCTGACTTAATGAAAAGTGAAATTCTCTTTTTAATTTGAAAGAATGTTCTAAGCAAGAATGTGCAGATAATCACCAATATTGTCACTAACCTGTGAACATAGGAGGGCTTGAATCTCTCACTGCTGGGGAGCTGAACAAGAACCTCAGACTTTGCAATAGGATCTGACTTGTCTGGAAAAAAAGCATCCCTTCAAAACAATGCTTAGCCCTTTACTGTTCATGTAAGTCACTCTGAAAGAGGGCATCTGCTGAATAGCTAAGAAGAGAACACACCTCACACTTCGGGTCTCAAGGAAGGAAATATATTAAAGATTATTATTTACTGTACATTGTGTAACTGCTTGAGAGCAAAATGTCGAAACAACGGTCAATGGAAACCCAAATCACAAAGTGATTGAGGGGTGGATCCAAACTCACACTGAAAATCAAAGTAAACAATTGGACAGCGGATGGTGTCCTGTGGGATCTCCTCAGTGAGTGCCCAAACACTTTGTGGCGCTGTTTGGTGCCGTCAGATGGGGAACGTGAGGGCCAGTCAATGGCATCAATGCCTTCGTCATCCAGAAAATGCCTACACAATTTGAACCCATGAGGCTGGGCATCGTCCTGCACCAGGAGGAACCCAGGGCCCACTGCACCAGCATAAGGTCTGATGCCTGGTTTGAGCAGGCAGCCTGGGTGCCGTTGGCTAGAAACTGAAGGTCTGTATGATCCTCAAAGGATACGCCTCCCCAGACAATCACTGACCCACCACCAAACCGGTCATGCTGGACAATGTTGCAGGCAGCATAACGTTCCCCACACCTCCATCTGTCACGTGTTCAGTGTGAACCTGCTCTTATCTGTGAAGACAACGGGGCGCCAATGATGTTCTCTGGCCATGCCAATCAAGCGGCACGTTGCTGGGCTGTAAGCACAGGTCCCACTAGAAGACCTCAGGCTCTTATGCTCCCCCTCATGGAGTCTGGACTCCAGTAGCGTAGTGGAGGTCATTTTGTGGGGCTCTGGCATTGCTCCTCCTGGTCCTCCTCACACAAAGGAGCACAGCCCTGTCCAGCTCCCATGGTTCCCTCTCCAGTGCACCTGTTGTCACCTTCATTTGCACTAAAACAGGTGACCATTTATTGAATTGCCTGGGTGTTATACTGTACTCCATTCTTTACAACAGAACTGTGTGTCATCTCAATAGACTTTAGGTTCAGGGTCGACAGACTGACTTGCACGGATGAGCCAAACATCATGACCACCTGCCTGATATGCTATTGGTTCGCGGGCTGCCAAAACAGCACCGACCCGCCGGGACACGGACTCCACAAGACCCCTGAAGGTGTCCTGTGATATCCGGCACCAAGACATGGGCAGCCGATCCTTTGAGTGGCGAGGTGGAGCCGCTGTGGATCGAACCTGTTGGTCCAGCACATCCCACAGATGCACCGCTTGAATGCAATGCCCCAGGCAGAACCACCTGAACGTAGCCCAGTGGCTGTAACAAGGCCCCAGGCAGAACCACCTGAACGTAGCCCAGTGGCTGTAACAAGGCCCCAGGCAGAACCACCTAAACGTAGCCCAGTTGCTGTAACAAGACACACCTGCCACAATCAGGCCTCGCCAGGGGGAACTAAAACGACCGCTAGACAAGCAGCTCCAGAAAGCAGAAAGTGGAAGCGGTGAGGAGCGGGATGCTGGTTTCTGCACACAGGTTTTGGATCTCCTCCACGTTTAGTTATTAAATGCCCCCCAGGGCCCAGAACACTGGCCTTCTGTCCGTATGCAAACCCGTAAATCGATAAGAACATATTTTCAATGCTTTGTCCAGAACCAACCTTTCTGTGTGGGGGGAATTTTAACAATGTTGTAGGCTAGTGACATGTTCTTCCCAAAACAGTTCCCAATGTTGTACACTGTTCCATCACTTTCAATGTGTGGATGGGCTGTCACCCCATTGATTGAAAGGTAGTCACAAAGATCCACCTGGAGGAACAAAATATTTCTTAGACTTTTTGTACGTGAGGACAAAAATCTTGTTTTCAATACATGTGAAGGTGCACATCATGCAACACGAACCCTTTTCAGAGTTTCCAGAGTGTCTGGGTCCACTTTGGTAATGTAGTTGGTTTCTGTGCAGGCATAGAAATCCTCGCCCACAGGGTAGACGTTCACTAAGCAATTATCTGTCACCTCAATCCCTTTGAAGTAGGTGAAAAACCTTCACAGACAACAACGTAGAAATGGGATTCATTATTAGAGGACATTTCTAGCAGACATTTAATGACTAAACCATGGTGACTTGATGATCATAAAACTTGAAGGAATCAGACCGTGAGAAGATATTTTTGCAGGGGTCTGGGTAGGCTGCGGTTCCAAACTCGGTAATGACCACCCTCTTCTCGGTCATTGCTCGCACAAAGGCATCCGTTTTGATGAATCTGCAGAGGAGCATGTTAAAACAAATATAAATGAAACAACATGTAGCTTGGAACATTCCAAATAAGGAATGGCTTAGCTCTCTCCGTTTTGAGTTATTTTTAAAACCATGTTCCTCATTTACTTTCTTGTTTGCACACCTCATTCTAATACTTACAGGATGGATGAAAAGCATAAATCACCACCAGCAGCAGCACCAGACAATTAGTTTTGGCAGCAATTCACTCTTTCAATGAGAAACATCCCTCACTCAGGTTCCAAACATTCCAGTCAAAGTTAAGCCATCTTTTCTTTTTTCTTTTTTTCTTTTTTTACAAAACTTCATGACTACAACTCATTTTATATAGCTCAAAATAATTAGAGAACACATATCCAACACCGTTAGGAACAATAAGCGATCGTGAGTTAATGTCAATTTCATTCTATTCAATGAAATTGCCATCACAATTGTCAGTTGTTTTTACTTTCCACCATTTTCTCCTGCTATCACTCTGGTCTGTGTTAATGTTTGTCTCATCGGTCTGCATGGCCTTTTTTGGCATCCTATTTTTTAGGCTAACTATTTGTTCATGCATCTTGCCGTCTGGTATCTGTTTGGCTTGGAGGAATGCTCTGTGGAAGGTTGTGTATGTACAAAACAAGTGGATCATCCGATATGGATAAAAACACCCTCAGTGTCACGGTTTGTATATTTACTGTAGGTTCAGCCATCTGCGATAAAGTACAGTGAAATGAACCTTTGCCAAATGAACCCAATTGTAAATGTATTCATTTTTACTGCAGTATAAAACCTTTTGTAAAGTAAAATTGTAGACTAAGTTTGTTGCATTTTCTCTGCAAGAGCCAGGACTTTGTCGGGGTGATGGGAACGATACATCACGGGTGACAGCGGTCGCTGGTTCGAGCCCCGCAATGGGCAGTGGAAGCACGAATGTCACAGAAGTGAACATAAACATGCAGGGGGACTTACTTGCGATAGTAGGTCACATGGCCATTCTTTAGGTCAAACTTGTGCATCAGGGCCTGGCCATCAAAGAGGTGGTAGAAGGGTTCCGCCCCCACCTCGAACAGGCCGGGTCCCAGACGCAACAAGCTGCCACTTAGCCATGCTGGTATCACGCCTGAAAATGCAATGCAGGGCTCCTTGTTGTCCTCAGCCGTCACTTTACCCCCCAACCCTTGTGCTCCAAAACCAAACAGGAGTCGTCTAGCATCTGTTCCTCACATACCTACAACCACGGCAGGAATGGGTTCATTCAATTCTTCACACGTCTCAAATAGTTTCTTGTAACCACCAGCCGGATGCTCAATTCTGAAAATAAAACCAAAACATTCCTCCATCATAACTGCATTTTGAGGAATTGTTTGGTTCTTTCGATGTATTAGTCTTTTGTTACATTTGTTACATGTGTTTCCAGACTCAGGAAAAAGTAGCTGCGCTTTTGGACAGAGCTTACAAATAAATACATCTATTTAAATAAAAGCATATGCTGATAGATCTTTCAGCCCTGAATAAAAAGCACTATTAGGTAGCTTATTGTTCATGGCACAGTTAAGTTATACTTGTACATTAAAACAGAAATACAATCTGAGACACCAGCATGTAATAAAACTGGTACTCTGAGAAAAAATGCTTTAGAACATTTTACAAGGTTACGGTTACTAAAACAGTTTACTCGCAACACAAAAGTCTGCAAATAAGGAAGTTGAATAGGTAAAATGCAAAGCTACAGCAAGTAAACTTTTGCTAAATAGTTACTCACCTACTAACCATTTTACTGTAGATAATAAACACATTGCTTGTAGACAGGAAGCAAATAAATCAGCAGCCTATATAGACACAGTTGACACAGCCTTTATAGACACAAGCAGAGCGCGGAGTCTCAAAACCTCCACCCCCAAACCACTAGTCTCTGAAACAAGAATCCCTTTGTATTCAAACCATTCACATTTCCAATGAAGTTTAGTCCACTGCAGCAACACAGTATCTCCCTTCTATGAATTTCCCAGCCTAATTAAGACTAGATCCAGCATCATAATTGCTAACCTGTTAGAAAGGATTCTGTTTTTTTTAAACTGAATCAAAGGAACAAAGGGATATTGGGCTGTTTTCACAGACACGGATGAAGCCAAGTCTAGAACTAAAAAAAGTAGTAAATAGAAAACTCCAGTGAGCTTGTTCCTTTAGTCCTAGAATAGGCCTAATCTTTGTCTGCGAAACCATAACAATATGTTTTATAGTTTTTCTTTCATTTATTCTACATAACCCGTGTGATGTGAATTGTTTAATGAGGCCCCTTTTGATTTTTACAATAGTTTTATTTGTCAAAAATAGTAATCTCTCAATCGTGATTTTGTTAAATTGTGTCACATTCCCTGAATAGTCTTTTCATGTGCTCAAAACATATTATTCTTTTGTGTCCTGCATGTTCATTTGTCAGAGAAATATGTTCCATGCTAGTTTTTACTAATTTGATGGATTCAATGTAATTGAATAGTAGACATTCAATATAAATGACATTCTTCATAACACAGATTTCTATACTCTCTGTGGTCACACAGAGTTTGTTTGTTTTGGACAAAATTATATTTGGCTTCCATTTCTATATGCTGACTTAGATGAATGCAGCTGTCAGTTTAGGTCAGACTCATGAGGACGGACCTCAGAGGACGTGATTCATCATCTTCGGTTACAAGGCATCTTTAACAGCCAATTGCTCTTTCATATCCACCAGGGTTAGTGCAATGGTATATGGAAACAAGTAACATAGAAGTGGTTCTGTCTCTGAGGGCATGCGCTTAACTCCCCCTTGTGGTGAAAAACAATAGGACACTGTAATAAATCTGGATGGCCCTGCATTTCAAGGTCAAAATGTTTTTTACTTGAGTGCATAGGCCAATTCAAGTCAATTCGCAGACCCTGATCTTAACAGATATGCCAGTTCAAATACAAAACAAACCCTGTCTAAATGAACCGCTGGGATTCCCTTAAATTTGCCGTAACATTAGCAGTGTGCAATCACCTTCACCGTCTTGTAGTGGATTTTATCACAGTGGAAGAGCTTTACAACTTGTTTTGTGATCTGACCCCTTGCAATAAAGAACTATATATTGCATTTACCTAAATGTAGGAAATACTTAATAAGGGATACAATGTACGGTATATTCAAAGTATCATCCTGGCTTGGTTTAGATCTACACAACACTCTTAAAGCAGGATAAATAACACAGCTATTCCGAGTGATCACCTTAAATATATGACAAAGTATTAAGTGGTCTCTACCAGAATGACATGGCACTCATTCACAGGTTACTTGTCAGGAAGCGCTCTGATGAAAACAATGCAAACCATTTGCCGTTGCCTTTTCAGTCACCAGGTCGACCCAATTGAACACTTCTGGAACAGTGCCTGAGAAAACTTCAATCAACAAAACAACAGTTGGCTTATGTGTTGGTAAACAGCTTTATCTATTTGATACATTTACATGATTTGTGTTCCTCTTGGCACATTGAATAATTGCACCCGCAATTCTGGCATATACTATTCAGCCTCTTTGTTATTGTAGTTGCCTCAAGTTTCTATCAAAGTGCTAATTGTAAGGCCTCATTCTAAGCAGACATACACTACCGGCTATATGCTGTCACTCAGCAAAACAACCTCTTTCCTCCAGTTCAGATTTGGATTCGCTACCTACGATTCCATTAAATGCTTATGACTCAATCCACCTCCTGAAAACAACACCGTTCAAAAAAGAAATGCACCTTGGATGAGAAATACAGTGTAGACATTGGTGATGTTGTAAATGACTAAAGCAGCTGGAGTATGTAGATATTTGCAATTGTTTATGGGTATATCTACATAGGCCCAATATCAGCAAACATCAGTTGTGTTTGCTAATCCAAGTTTAATTCTGAAAGTGTCCATCATTTCTGGTACCGAATATATCTGTGGTGGGCCTAGATGTACAGGAAGTTAAGGCTAAGCCATTCTGTTCAGTTCAGACTATCGCTTTGTGGGGTAAAGGAGGAAGGCCTTTCTGTTGTTTGACGTTCAGACAGAGTGATCTGCAAATACCTGTGGTATCTGGCTTCAATGTGTGATAAAGGACCGGCAGCTCCGTAGGCATCCATGGAGTAGGAGCATGAAAATAAGAGGACCTCTTGTCCTGATTTGAGGTAGAGTAGGTCCAATCAGCGCACCAAATCTTATTCCTCTGGTTTCATTGTAAAAATCCAACATTTGATAACTTTGTTGTGGTTGTAAATTGTTTGCTGTCAACACTATGCAAAGTTCAAGCTTCCTCAATCTCCACCAGTAAGACTTCAGGTGGCGGTACTGCGGTTTCTGACCACATTGTATTACCAGTGGTGGATATGAATCTCAAGAGTGACACGGCAGTTGTCTCAGACTAGCAAAATGACTTCTCTTTATGTTGGGAAAGTAAAATGATGATGGGATGAACAAGCATTTTATTTGACTTTAAACCCATGGAAAGCTTTAAGCAAGAAATTTGTAAAAAGAGTTTTGCATAATTAAGCGCATTTTAAATGTTTACTTTATTTTCAAGGTTGTTGCATAGCAAACAGATTTCTTTTGCATAAGCATAATACACATCCAAAGGTTGGTTATTGGTGGCTCTTTAGAGGTCAGATAAAACATAGGTACTGAGGAAACCACATCAAACCGAATCCAAAAGTCCCCAATAAAGAAGATTAAATACTTTAAAAAGATCACAGTAAAAATATATAATTTTATATTATAATACAGACTTCGATTTGACTCCCAAATAGTAAGTTGCTTAAAAGTTCCTCAGCAATCTCACACCATATACACCCATAAAGGTCATTATGAATACAAATACAAAAAAAAACATTTCATTTCCAAAGACAAATATTTAAAAAATATACAACTAAAAGCTTGATTGACAAAACATATGCATAATTGAACTATAAAGACATTACAGTCTAAACAGAGGGCGTCTCCCGTGTGGTTCTCCTTCCTTCATGGAGCTGCCACGCCTAGTTCCAGGCAGTAACAACATAGTTCACATACAAACAGCTGCATCCAATTGTACCTTCAGTTTCTAAGACCAAACGCTTTTGATTTCTTCATACTCATCATCAATGGTGGCTTGATCTTTGGTTTACCTTCAAAAAGCTGTGCCTCACTCTCTGTGGTTGGAAAGCGGCGAGCATAAATGTTGGGATAAAGCTTCTGAAACTGATCATAGAAAAGGAATTAATTTTAATTACACTTTAAAATAATACTGCATTTCCGAAATTGCACACTGGGATGATGAGAATAAGTTAATAATTAAAAACAAAGATCAATAAAAAGTAAAAATCACAAAATAATATCCAACTACATTTTGCATAGAAAATAAATATACAGATCTGTCAATGTACAACACTGTCCAAAAGATTATAAAGACACTTAAGTAAATGCAGCCTGCCGAAATATAGGTGACAAATGTTCGTTCCGCGGGTGGCATGGCTGAGAATTACACAAGGCTGTATTCACTTTGTTAATTGGCTCAGCTGCTCTATATATTGCAGACCAAGATGGAGAGCGGGGGGAGGGAACACTCAGAGAAGGAGAGCCTGTCATCCAGAGAGGACGTTCAAGCTTCCTGAACTCGTTTATTGTATATGTGAATTTATATGCAGTGGTTTTGTTTTGGGGCTGATTTACTTTTCTATAATTGTGCTGAATGAAGAGCACCGGAATAAATGGAGTGACCCCACTCCTTTAACCTAACTCCTCGTCTCGTGTTTGGTTCATCGCAACTCTTGCATGCGCTGTGTCGTTCCGGGACCTGAACAGCGCACAACATAAATATACGCCCGTTCGCATTAAGTTAACAAAAATACAATTTATTTAAGTAAATGTGGCACACTATCGCTATGACAGGTGTCCTTGAGTTTGCAAACACAGCTCTCTAAAATAGAACACCTATTCATTCAATGGATGATCATGTAAAGCATATCTGACATTTTGAGCTGCTTTGTGCCCTTTCTGTAATGCACACATGTTAAAAATGTAGGCTATTGCAAAGTGGTGAAATAACTACATGCAGTAAACCCCACTTATTTTCAGTGGGAATTGCCTATACTTCTTCACGTCATCACTACTGATTCTACAATTATAGTAATATACGTTTAAATATTAGCAACACAAACATTCACCAAGAGTGCCGCATGCTGAATATGCAACAACCATCATGGTTTATGACTAGGATTCATTTGTTTGGCTGAAAGACCAAAAGTTGTTCTAAAAATCATTAGAATAGGTGCGCATAATGCACTACGCACCTTAAACATTTATAGCTAGATTAAAGTTTGGCTACATTGTAAAGTAAAATATCTAGTTAATAGCTACAACATAGCATATTTTATAATAGCACATTACCAAAACCACCTGAAAATGCAAGGAACTGCCATGAGTACCTATGATACATTTAGGGTTTCTTTCTCACCTGGCCAACTCTCGACCCAGTCACCTTTCAGTTACTGTGAAGATCCTTCAACACCAATGCTTCATCATAAGAAGCCACCCCCGGCTGGAACATTATCCAGAGGAAACACCAATCTAACCAACTTACCTGCTTAAGCTTCTTCTTTCGGTCCTTCACAGACATGTTCTTGTCTTTCAGCAGGTTCTCCAGCAGGTCAGCAATAGCAGCCTGGGACACTGTCATCTTCTGCTCCTCAAACTCCTTGGTGCTGACCTGCCTGCAGTAGGAGTAGACAGGCATTGGCCCTTCTGCACCACCAGTACCTGTGTAGTTTATCTAGAGAACAGAAAACAACAGAAGATATTAGGATATTTTGGATCATTTGTAAGATCATGAAAGACAAGGGGTAGCACAGCATTAGCTTACAGCAATTAACAGTAAATACCACCATTATGAAAATCAGGGAAATTCCTCAGTATATGACTCATAAAACTTTCCAAGTTGGGTTTACAAAGAACTAGCTTGTTTGCAATGATAAATAAGTCTTAAATTGACCTGTACAAACCCAAAAAACTAGTCCATAAATTAGGTTTATGGAATGTATTTGTTACAATGACCAGTTTGCATTTTGACTTGAAGAGTAACTATGCATTAGGAATGCATTAATACCGATTCTGGGTATTGATTCCTTAGCCCGGCCCAATCCCACATTTTGTGTCTGTATCAAACATTTCTGATTACAGTACCGGATTGATGCATCCCTACCATGTATAGAGGTAATAAGCCGGCTTTGAGGTGGTTAGGTAGATTTCCCTGCTTTTTTTAGAAGAGCTGGCTAGTACATACTTAACAACCTCAACATTCTTCAAAGCGTAAGCAGAGACAAAAAAAATACACCCATTAATCTGTCTAAATCTGGGTAATTAGAAAACTATCCAAAATCATAAATTCACAAAGTATACCTTTATTTTTAAAGATGCCAGGATTGAAAATGATGCCATAACAGAGAAAAAAAAAGGAATTACAGTACTACACCTGTACTTTCCTGAGGTATGCAATGTGGTCCAGGACAGCATCCTGCAAATAGACAGGCACTTGAAGAATTTCATGGTGATGATCAATGAGGAATGAGACCAGTCTGGTAGCCAGCAGCTCATCCAGGTCCATCTCCTCTTCACAGCCCAGCACACAACGAGAGAACGTATGGACCATCTGAAACCAACGGGAACGAAGTGTCGTTATTTCAGTCGGTTTTCATAATTGCCTCGATTCAGCAAATGCACTTGCATACATCCCGACCTGTATGTGATATCAAGGTGCTACGAGTAGAACGGTGAAAACCCGCATTTCCCCTCACCAGTGTGCGTGTTCCTATCGCATCATGGAGCCGGGGCATATCCACGTTCTGACTCATCCGGGAAATCATCCTCATCAACAGCTGGAGCTTCCTCCTGCTGGCAGGGGGCAGAAGGAGGGTGCAGAGCTGCAGCGCCTCGATGGCCACACGCTCCAGCTCAGGCTGAAGGAGACCTTTAGACGCACACACACAACTATACTACTGTACACTGAAGTGGAAGGCTGTGTATTAAGCAGGCTTTGGCCTAGTGGGTATTCAAATGCGTTGAAGCAAGTTAAGAGGGTGATTTCAACTAGATTAAATCAATGGCACATCCCAACAGTAAAAAGAACATTCACTACAGCTAGAACTCCATTATTAATATTACACTGTATTGGAAAGGCATAATACAATTTAATATAGCAATACACTTCAAATTGAGGCTTAACTAAATGTGTCTTTTTTCACCCTATATTAGTGCAAGCCCAGTAAGTAACATTTGATAATGTGTTACACATGCAGTATAACCACAAAACAACACATGCAGCCTAACCACAAAACAACACATGCAGCCTAACCACAAAACAACACATGCAGCCTAACCACAAAACAACACATGCAGCCTAACCACAAAACAACACATGCATGCAGACTTTTGCTTACTTTGCTCAGGACTCAGATGGCGTGCATAAGTGGTCACAAAGGGCAAAGCAAGAGTTGGCCTGTACAGGTCCAGAGAGCTTTGACACCGCCTGCTAACGGAGGGTTCTGCTCTCAGGTCTGCACTGCTGGCCCTCAGGTTGCACAAACTTGGGCCTCTCAGGTCAATAATGGAGGAAAAGTCTGGCTTCATGGTGATCTCTGCCACAGGAGCGTTAATACTAAAACAACTAGCAGACATCTCCTTGTGCTCAATAAGATCCAAACGGGTACCGATACTCATTGGGCGTGTGGGCCTGAGTTTCTGACTGACGGAAAGGTTGTCCATTGGTAGCGAGATACTGCTTCTGGCACTTTGGCTTGTGGAGCAGGAAGGCTTGTCCCCTTGAGAAATGACACCTGAACTGGTGTCAGAACTAAGAGAAGATTCTGTGACAAAGACTTGGGTGGCAGAATTAGTGCAGACATCTGGCAGAGAGTCTGTTGTATTCTGAGGTGGGGTACTGTACTTGCTGCTATTGTTGCTGGATGCCAGACTCTCGGTAGACTGGAAAGACTTAGGCTGGGAGCACGAGTCACACTCTGCGGACTCATCAAGGATTCGCGAGAGAGAGCAGCTCCTGGGTCTTCGGAGCCTAACCGGTGCAGCACCACTGCTCTCGGACCCGGTCGGTTTCACACGGCAGCCTCCCGGGACATCCCCAGAACTTGCCCGTCGGCCTGGCAAGTTCATCTGGGGAACTTTGCTGGCACAATCTGAATTCAGAGCAGTAAACGTAGACTGGACCCGTGAGCTGAACACTTCCCTCATTGGCGACTCACCCTCTTCAAAAGCCTCTTTCCGAATTAAGCTTAACAGGAGGCATTCCGTAGATTTGAACTGGTTAACAGCACCGTTCATGTGGGGGGTTTTAGCAGGCTGGGGATAGCTTGGCTCCTCTTGGTTTTTCCGCTTCCCTCGCTGGGTTTTAGGAACCACAATGTAACCACATACAACTAGCAAGGAATAAGATAAAACAAGGCAACAGTAAACATGTAGTCCCCAACAAATTACTTTGGCCAAATCTCTAATAAAACATCTCTGACAAAACGTTTTCAAATATTGCCTGTGGTATCACGTGTTAACAAGACGAATACCCTTTAGCATGACACGATCAAATTGACTAAGACATAAACATGTCTGCTATAGCACTACCAGGTACATGATGTGAATGTTCTAGCATGTCTTGACAATTGTGCCAGACCACACATGTTAATATTTATTGGTCAATAGCAGCCATATAATTTTAGCGGTTCGTTTAAAAATACAAAATTGCATCAAGCTACCCTTGTCCATAGTCCTGGCATATCACGTTGTACAGATAGTAATTCAGTGCCAGAATAAATGTACATATGTTTTTGCTTCTTACATGTCAATAGCAAATGCCATTTACAGTAGTGGATCCCAATACAAAGTAATAAAAACATTAACTTAGCACAAAAGCAAAGTATAGTGTAACAGCGCAATGTACCCTAAACAGCACAATGTACACTAAATTAAAAAATCTATAATATATTTGGGTATAAAAATTTAATTTCTTACATCGTTCTACAGTTTTTACCAAAATAAATGTTCCTGTAAAAATGATTGCCAGACCACATAAGCAGAGCCGGCCAAGGAGACAGAGAAGTCACCAAAATCATTGTGGGGGACTACTTGTGAGGCCAGCCGGACATAACAAGCTGGCACATTGAGGTAGGAAGGGGAAATGCTAGTTAGACCAACTTGAGTTAGTTAGAACCAAAGTCACAGAGCAGTGCAGGTCACATCATCTGTTAGAAAACACAAAAACCAGTTGCAGTTTCATGCTAATTATATAAAGGACTAATGCATCTTAATAAACCATAGAGAGGTAATTGAAAATGGATCAAAAAAAAAAAGCATAATTCACAAGTGGAGTATGTGATGATAATGTATAACCTCTATTACATTAGTCAATGTAAATACAGCCAACTTCAAATGATTTGTTGGAATCCAATAACAATAACAGACTTCAGTCCAAAACTTGAACGATAACAAAATGAATGCAATGCTCATTATGTTTCAACAGAGGACAAAAGGTTTGAAGGGTCAAATGAATCCTGGTATTAGAATCTCCTCAGGATAGGGGTAAAATCATTAATTAAAACCATTCAACCTCTAAAAACACAGTATACAATTCAAGTTTGTTAAAGACATACATACCTAAGGCGTTGACAAACAACTCATAGTATTGAAATGTGAGGAGTGGCTGAGGGAGACTGTAGAAGTAGTCAGAGACCGTTTTAAACACATCCCGCTCAAAACCAGGATAGGAAGGATAACTGGAGTCATACTTTGGCCCTAGAAGTAGATGGGTGGGATTTTTAGATTGTCAAGAGTATCCAACAAAAGCTTTCATATAGTGTGTCTTGTTTTTATAATGAAGTAAAATCTATGGACGGGTGACCAAATGAATGGAAAAACCGGAATAAATAAGTGGAGGAGCATTATGAATTCAGATGCTTCCACACAGATGTACTGCATGATAATTAAGCACTGCTCTGTGGCATGTATAAAAATGTTGCGCAAGCCCAGTTGACCTCAATTTTGGATCAAGATTGCAAGTAAAAAGGGGTATTGAAAAAGGATTCCTTATTTGGGCAAGGAAGTCAGGAGCTTCCGTCACAAGGACTTCTCAGCTGGCCAGTGTTTCAACAGGAACTGTGCATTTAGGTCTATCGGAAAAACATCAGTAAATAGATAAAGAAATTTGGGAAAGGAAATGTGGCCAGAAATGTGTTCCATCCCTCCAGTATCTCAGGGTCTTGTAGAATACATGCTAACCTGGCAAGTTGTGGTGGTTCTAACCTTAGAGACTATTTGCTTTTTCCTTTAGTGTGTCACCCGTCCATACACCATCATACAAAGATGCCATAAATAGCCACAATAGATATTGTAAAAGCTTACAGTTTGCAAGACATTTCATTGCGGACAAAACCCAGTGTGGGAGGTCATCTGTGGAGACAAGGCTGACAAATTAAAATGAGTCCTACATAGCGCACATTACTTACAGAGGGACAAATGAATCAGAGAAAGGATATACCCGTCTTATCATCAAGCGTAACAACCCCATGCTTGTTCACTTTGGTCATGTTGTTCACAATATTTTGAGAATCGACGAGTCTTGGGTCCAAAACATCCTCAAGTGTGGTCAATCCCAATGTTCTTTGCAAGCTAAAAACAGTAAATGGCTTAGGAATTAAATGTATTCAAACAAAATGTAATTAGAAGTCATTTAGCAGATGTTCTTATATAGCACAACACATTGAACATTTTTCCATACCTTTCTACCTTATACTGACCACCTGTGGGAACTGAACCCATGCTATACAAGAACAACTTCAGAGAATGATTGAATTAAGTAAAAGGGAATCTTACTGTGTGAGAGTGATGCTTCTCCACACATTCTGTATATCGTCCTCTGTGAGTTCTTTGGGCTGGATCACTTCTATCAAAGGCTCAGTCTGAATATCTTGTACTGAGGGATCAACATTTTCCTGTGAAAAATCAATCAATTTCTGTCAATTATGTGGCAAAGTCCTACCATAAGCATAATAAAAGTACATTTTGAACATAAGCTCCACTTACTAAAGTCTCTTGGTCAGGTTTTTGGGAATTTCTGAATTTTAAAAAGCCTTCCTTTTCTTTCATTGAGAAACTTTTCTTTATTGATCCGGGCCTTGATGCAGGAGAGTGGTGGGGAATGGGCTTCAAAGGCGAGGTTGAAGCAAACCTAGGACATTCATGTGAAATTATTAAACTGCTCCAAAAAATAAAATAGATTAAATAACATTAATAATTCATTTTATTTATGGGTGCCTTTCATAGCACTCAAGGACACCTTACAGTTAAAACAGGCAAATAAAAAATTGAAAAAACACATTTTACAATTAGAGATATAAAATTAAAAAGCAACATATCCATAGATTTGATAGAGAGTGGAGTTATGTGGGGTAGGCCAGCCGGAATAGGTGAGTTTTGATGAAGGTTTTAAAAGTGGGCAGAGACTGTAAGGTACGGATGGATAGATCAAAATCGTTCCTGTACATTGTGTTATTTGTTGAGAACAAAATGTAACAACAGTCAATGGAAAACAAAATCACAAACCAATTGAGGTCTGGATTGAAACTCCAAAAATCAAGGTAAACAATTAAAATCACAAGCTGTTCCAACTTCCAATTTCATCACAACAACTAATAATGTGACTTAGTGTGTATGGCCACCATGTGCCATGTGCCTGTATGCACTCCCGACAACGTCTGGACTCCTCATGAGACGGCGGATGGTGTCCAAGGGGATCTCCTCCTAGACCTGGCTTAGGGCATCAATGAGCTCCTGGACAGTCTGTGGTGTTACTCGGCTTCTTAAGTGGCACTGATACAAAGCGTCATAAAAGGTTCTCAATTGGATTCTGGGGAATGTGAGGACTTCGTCCTCCAGGAACTGCCTACACCCAGGGCCCACTGCATCAGCTTATGATCTGACCATTTCATCCTGGTACCTAACCGCAGTCAGGGTACCGTTGTCTGTGCAACCCTCCAAGGATATGACTCCCCAGACCATCACTGACCCACCACCAAACTGGTCACGCTAGATGATGTTCACCATGGCTTCTCTAGACTCTTTGTGCTCAGTGTGAACCTGCTCACATCTGAAGAGAACAGGGCACAAGCAGATCAGCTAATTCTGGTGTTCTATGGTGAATGCCAATTGTTCTGTATGTTGCTGAGCTTAGAGCACCGGTCCCATTTTAGGACATCAGACCATCATCCCACACTTATGGAGTTGGTTTCTGTCAGTTTGGTCCGAAACATGCACACCAGTACCCCAATGGAGGCCATTTTGTGGGGCTCTAGCAGTGCTCCTTCTGTTCCTACACAAAAGAGCAGATAATATGCCTGTGGCTGGGTAGAGGTCTTTCTACGGCCCTATCCATCTCTCCTTGTGTAACGACTCATCTCCTGGTATCTCCTCCATGTTCTTGTAACTTTACTAGACAACAGCGGACGGCACATATGGATGCAGAACTACCAGAGCAAACTGAATGTCCTGCAGGTACTACCTCATGCTACCAGTAGTGACAAGGACACCAGCAAAACTAGAGAAGAATCCGTCAGAAAAGATAAAGGAGAGCAATTGTCTGTGGCTACCACTTGCAAAACCATTCGCTTTTGGGGGGGGGGGGGGGGGGGGG
>JACXGK010005065.1:0-10186 GCA_016801125.1 Novumbra hubbsi | reverse complement strand
CTGTAAATCTTCTGAACCCCATCTACCCTTCACATCCTCGATCACATGATTCTTTAGGAACTTCTTTAGCAGCTGGATGGTCTGTTGCCTAGTGACATCTGGCCCAAAGTTACTATTGTTCTTGAGCAGTTCGTGCAACCAATCAACAGCTGCTACCGCAGTAAAACAGTTCCCATACACTCTGAAGTGTTGCCGATGTTTTCTCAGAGGCATCCCCGCTCGAAATAGCTTTGTGACTTCATTCCACTGCAAAGATGAATTAATCAACGTTAGTTTTAGCAGCTATGACGGTATAAAGCTGTGTTCTAGAGAATATTTCTGGAACCCCTGAACTGACATGAACCAACTGATATTTTTTTTATGCTCAAAGTAGTTTGTCTCCATTTATTTATTTCCGTTTATTGAAAGGTAATTGCTTGCTGCCAGTGACATCACTGTGTATGCTGTGATTGCAAAAAATGCAAACTCAGTGTGAGGGTAGCTATTGACTTCTGTAAATAATGTGATCACTGATATGGTAAAACACAAGTCGGTCTCAACATTTATTTATATTTTTCCAGGGCTATCCATTCAAATGCATTATTATAATCCTAGAGCAGGAATATTGTAAAATGTTAGCATGACACCCTTTGCGAGGCAGTTGCAAACATAATTTTATGATGACTAAACCCGCCGCGCACAGATCAGCGAGCGCAAATAAATGTTGTATATACCCAATAGACCCGACAACGACATGCCGGTCAAAGAGCTAAATCTAATACAAAGACAGTGAGAAATAGAACGCTGTTAACACATTTTACTTTGCTGTCAATCAAAAATAGTCCGTTTTTAAAAACGGCGGTCAACAAGCGTCATCCAACCTGGAGCGAAAGGTGCCTCTACCAAAATGTTACATGTGGGGGTTGAATATTAGCTAGACATCACGCTTAATATTTATACGAATGAAGTGGAAGTTATAACTGACCCAACAGCAAAAAGTCATACAAATTCTGGCCTCTACCAGAGTTACAGTAACTCGTTACACTACCACTACCACAAGACAGCGTTTGTTCGCGATGAGTGACTGATCTGCAAATACAGTAATAACTAGTAGACAGCAAGGGACAGAAATATGCATCTACATAGCCAACCAACTCGCATAAGAGGATGCACATAGGTAACGACAATTATTTAACTACGTTATTTTATCAAATTGTATTGTATTAAAGTTATTAAGCTAACAAGCCAGCCAACGTCACATTAGCATGCTGTGTACTAGCTTCATAAGCAAACGAGGATAACTGGGCAAAAATAACGTTAATACTTACCAGTTTTGTTGCCCTGTAAGGACCGGGGGTGACAATCTGAGAACTCATCTTCTTGAGTTAAAAACTAGGAAAGCTAACTTTTAAAAATAACAAAACGTTCACAGCTTGTTGTTTTTAAAACATTAACCAACATTTTACATTTTCTACGACTAAACAGCAACTAGCAGCTACTTGCATTCCACTTTGTTTAAAAAATTACGAGCCTTGTTTCCGAGGCAGCTCATTGGACACGCATTATGTCACGTGACTGTACGTCGGCTGCTGAATAAAAGACGTCAGTGCGTCTTTAAATGAATAAACTAATCCTTCGCATGAACACGTGCAGCGATGTTATCAGCCCTTATAGGGAATATTCAATATTAACTTGATTTATTAACAACCTGGTTGGTGACGCTATGCTGAAATATAGCTAAGCAGTGTCAAATTTCTTCCTATTAGAGGAACTTAAACTACATTAATTGTTCCTATTTTACTTCATTATCGTTAACAGTATGAGAGCTTCTATGTTTATATGTGATTGGCATTAACTAGGTGACAAAAAGAAAGTGGTAATTGAATAATTAAATGGGCACTGTGTTTAATCCTGCCTTTATTGTTTACAAGACTGAATGTAAACATAACATGACTTATCTTCCTCTATGGAAGAGCACAGAATATTAGGTTGGTGAAAGTTTAAGAGGTTGGTTAGTACCTTGAGTGTTTGTAGTGATTATAAGGAGAGATCACACCTCAATGCAAATAGCTAGACAGAACAATGAGAATATTTAAATGGATATATCTCAGGCGCAACAATATTTAAAAACTACAACTGTAGATGTCTTCTAGTCATTTATGCTAGTAGTAAGGTAGAAATCGTACATATGGTCCCTTAAATTCTCAAACATACAAGTCATACATACAAGACTACACTTTTTTGGGTAGAGCTCTGCTGAGTTTGCTTAACTGAGCAAAATACTTTGTACTTTAATTTTTTTCTGATCAGATCTTCAGAAGTAGCATCTTCAGCAATTGTCCTTCTCATTTAGCAATGCGGCACAGGAAGCTCTAACACTGTCATTTGTTCAACTCCACTCTCCAGGGCTAGGCATATCTGCCTAAGCCAGTATCATTTCTACATGAACACTCATCCAATTAATCCATCCAGCAGATGAACTCTTTCAATGAGTTGTAGATACTGACCCTCATTCACCAATGGTAATATTATTCTGTGATGCCCCTGGATCTTCATATTAAGTATTCAGCAAAATTGAATTATTTATACAACATTCCTCTGGACATGGGATAGGAGTTTTTATAGAAGAAAGCTGTCTTGTTAGAAAATATTATTAATGTTATTATCAAATTTTCGGGTGTCAGATAAAAAGCAGAAAAGCGATTAGAGCTACGGACCAAGACCTAAAAGTTGCAAGATCAGTATGGTAGACCCCTAGACTGGCAAGATGAATATTTTGTTTGTCGGTTCTGAGCACCGCAGGTCATTTACCTGGCAAAAATAAATAAAAAACATGCCATACTAGAATAACAATATGTAATATGGTAATGTTTTGTTGCAGCATATAGCTTGGTAAAACGAATAAACAGTAAACATAACCATAGCACCTGCCTGGTGATTCCCTAGGGACATCCTAACAACTCCTTTTTGCTTGCAGGGTATCATGAGGGTTCACATTGAGGATGGGTAGGGTTTGACAAATGTGTGGGAAAACAAAGCAAGGGGCTCTGCTTTGTATGACAAAAGGCCTTGCTGTGTTGAATTACAGTGGAACACGGCTGGATAGCAGCATGCTGTGTATATCATCTTATAAAGCTTTCTACTTTTGTCAACTTTATAACTTTCAGATAGGGCTTGTGTTTTTTGTTTTGAAAATTCCTGTAAAGACAATTATGGTAATTTTTTGAAGGTTTCCTCTGCTCTTTACTCCTTCAATGTTTTAATAAACTGACAATGTATATAACCATTTTGTACTTAATAGCTTAGAGAAGTATCATGGCGAAAACAATGAAATTATTCTCTGAGCTCTTAACACCACCTGCTGTGTGTTATCCAGTTAAGCATTGCTGTGACACAAAAGATTAAAGGGAAAAGGAAGGAGTTAAAATACACATAATTAGAAAAGGTTTAGGGAATTTCTCTTTGATATGCTAAAGTCTGGACTGATTGAAGGGATTGCAAATGAATAGATGGGGGTTGTATTGTGTGACAGATGTATGAAAACAAAAAAACTGAACTAGTTCCTCTTACACTTTAAATCTCAAAACGTCTAAGACTAGCAATAATTCAGACTGTTATATCTTAAAGCTACACAATCTAAGATGCAGAGACCTACTGCTTTTTTATTGATGTATAATTAATGGGAAACCCTCAGGATGCTTTATGCTTTGGTTTCCTACCCATGTGTTTGTTGTTCTGCTATGCTTTGCAGCTAATATTTTAGAATATATAACTAACTGCAACCATTCCCCACAGACCAATGAATTAGATATTGCAGAGAACCCTCTTCAGCCATAAAGAGGTAAATGTCATACATGGACACAGAGATTAAGGTGATGTAAAGGGAGATAGGAAAACCTAATGTTATGAAGATACTTAGGATGAGGATCACTTATCAATTGCTACTGGCCGGCAGTGAATAATTCCTGTCTCATAACCTGGAAATGTGAACAAAATGTGTTGGATTAAAGGTGTCACTATTTTTGTGATGAGTTAATAGAAGCCTATAAGGTAAAAACACACACATACTATACAGTAGTATAATTTACCTCACTATGTAGCTACTTCATGCATCAACTCCATGCATCAATTAATATAGATGTCTTAGCTAGTCCATAATCGAATTTGGATATAAAACATTTCTGAGTTTTAAAACATTTCCCCGACCTGGAGTCAAGGACTTGATAACTAAAGACCATCAGCTCTTAACAGCTACTGTATTTTCACATCCCTTTGCTGCTGCACTTTCCACAGATCAGTCTGTTGCTAAGCAACTGTAAAATAAAGCAGAAAACCTCTGAAGTAAGATAACCTCCTACCAATCACCCTCCACTTCATATTCACGGCATAGATGTGGGCCTTCTCGATTATTAAATAGGAGAGGGACTGATTATGATTTAAAAAAAATATCACAAATGACATATATTTTAATTCAGAAGAACTACCCACACTTGATGGAATTCTTTTAATAAAAGTTTGATCGGCTTCTTCCTGTGGCATAGGCCGAGTCTTTGTACGTCAATGAGATTCCTAGCCAACTGATCCCATGTTTGTGGAATGAAAATATGTTATCTTATGTAACAATGTCAAAATAAAATCTATATTAGGTTTATGTTACATGGTACTGTTAAACATATTAATTAATAATCATTATGTGAGTGCTAATATTTCTCTCATTTCACACATGTTATTATGTGATCAATGCAGTTAAGCATGCAGCCCTTAGTCTTGGTATACTGTCCATATATTACAATCCCCCTGAGACACCTCACTGCTATTATACAATGGTTACCAATATAACTTGTCATACCTGCTTTATACTGTTTTATGTATACTTCTGGAATGCTGTCTAGATGTCTGATACAGTGAATAGTAAGCTGTCAGCAATAATTTTGCCTGCACACTTCCTTGCCCTGTAGTCATGTATAACCATGATTTAGGGCAAGTGGCAGCCTTTCTGCTGACCATACAATGAGTTAACCTGTACAGCGGGCAGATACAGACCCTAACCAGAAGATCATGTAGGGGGTGGAGACAAGCTCTTCAACTAAGCCAGATCTGAATTGACAGGCAGATTGTTTTTGGCTGCTGCCAGTGGCACATTCACTGAGTGTTTTTTAGTGATGACTAATCGCTACCAGTGATGACACTGGACAGAGCTTTATAATCTGCAAAATTAAATTGTTATGATGCATTGTTGGTGCTACAATTGTTAATGTAAAGTCAGTAGGAGAGGCATTTATTTTTTAGGGATAAAAAGTCAGCCCTATCTTTATGTATTGAATCTTGTTGGTCCTGAAGTGTAGTAATTGTTTCGAGATGACAATGTTGAATGCAGAAGTAACATCCAAAAACTGTGTCCTTGCACAGGTCTTTAGGTGGTTGAGGTGTGGGTGGATATAGTGAGTAAATATCATCATCCACAGACCTGTTGGCTCTGTCGGCCAACTGCAGTTGGTTGACGGAGGCGTCGGTGATGATTTTGAAAATGAGACGTGACTAAGTGCTAAATCATTTTAACACAGACCGATTTGAGTACCAAAGGTCTGTGGTCCTTCAGGCAGGAACACCTGTTTCTTTAGACCAGGGGTGGGCAAACTGCGGCCCGAGGGCCAAATGCGGCCCGCATGGCTGTCCCATCCGGCCCACGGAATGTAATAAAATTATTTTGGGGGGAATTAAAAAACCAACTCACCAGCCCATTGTTATACATCTGAGTCAGAATTTTAACTATTTACACCTTATATGGGATCTACTGTACATATGTAATGTATGTTTTAACTTTTGCCCTTTTCTGGCCTCCAAATCAAATGTGGCCCTCCATTTCATTTCAAAATCCTGATGTGGCCCCCGAGCCAAAATATTTGCCCACCCCTGCTTTAGACCATTGATGGGGGTTTCAGGAATGGCCTATACTAACTCATTGTTTAATTGACAATACCATACCAACAAATAAATAATACCCAATGGAAATGCATTGCAATATAATGCACAACAAAGCCTGTGATAACTCACAACATATAAAAATCAAGGGTACTGTTACCTGAACACAAACAAATTATATTTGTAGGCTTGAATCGTATAATAAATGTCGATATGCATTGCTCAAATGTCTGCATTCATTGAGAGTAGATTTCATAAATAGAGAATGTAACCATCTGTATCAACAGCCTGCGCCATGTGAGTTCACAATCTGGCTTCCAGTTTGGGAGCATTGGTGCAGTTATGTGAAAATCTACGTCAATCAAACATAACGAGCCAATCTACGTTGCACAGGAGGGTGGGATCCCCATTTGTCAACTAAACCGGTGTGATTGACGTTGAAAGTCTGTAGCGCAGCACACTAGGTGCCTATCGCAGCAAGTAGGCTATTCTACAGCAGAATATGTGAATAGATAAATTATTCTTCATTCTAGAAATCATGCGAGGAAGTATCTATAGCACATTTCTACCGTCAGCGTCTGAAAGGAGGCGTTTAGTCAAACTGATTAATTCTTAAAACAGAGTATGTGAATGAAGGAAAACTACTGCATTTATTTTCAGCATCTAATGACCTTGTGAGGGTTTTATTAAAATGTACGACTTCAATACGGTAGGTATTTTTTTAAACACAAGTGTTTATGCATGTGCATGTTCTATGCTGTGCTGCAGGCGTTACATCATGTAACGGTGCATTCGCGTGCTTGCTAGTCTTTACTTTATCTGCATTGTGGAGGAGAAAATACGCCTACCGAGTTAGATAATATATTTAGGTAAATAGCCGTGTAAAATCGTAACGACTATTTACTGTTCACCTCAAGGATATCTAACTTTTAAAGAATAGCATCAGCTTTATTAAAAGCTCGAGCAACTTGAGTTGCCAATGAGGGCAGTTATGTATCGGGACAGTTTATATAAATTGTTGCATGTTAACCTGTCACCAGCAGCTCCTAAACAGCTTTACTTGTTTAATGAGCTGTGAATCTTTTATGAAAGGCTAACATTGGGTTGGATGCCAATTTAGAATTGAACTTATTCTTTGTATTTCAAACAAATTATACACTGCTTCCTAGGCCAATAGGTGTAATTTTTAATCACTTTGTCAGAATCGGAAATTTCCTGTGTAAGCATGACTCTTCCCTGAGCATGTCTGCCAAATTCAGTTAAACAGATCAGAAGTAAACAAGCTCATTATGGTTGGTATGAATGTTTTTGCTTTTGTTGAGTCTTCAAGGTACATTAGGCAAAATGCGATATATTTAAGGTTTTGTGTACCATTTTAAGTGTTTTTCACAAAATTCCAAATAAGAAGATTCTGAATTTCATGAGTATTAGTCAAACATGTTGAGCGGCACCACCTGGCAGAGTTTACACGTACAATCACTTTTTATAGCATCGGAAGACGGACCAAATTATTAATAAGCTACTGCCAGCTCACCATCGATTGCAGTCTTACTCACATTTGGTTGTTTGGAGCTATATCACCAAATTACCAAATATATGGACAAGGTGGTGTAGCTATGCTGTCTATGCTGCCTAAATCAAAACACACTAACAGTTGGTGTAAGCTTGCTATCATTGTTAGTAATCTCAAATGTATTCACCCCCTTTTGACAGTTACATAATTGATTCTGTTACAATATGAGGTTTTGCCACTGATAAACAAAAACCATAAGGTAAAAAGGCTCCTCTAAATTAGTTACAAATATAAAAACAGAAAAAAATGATTTGCCTGAGTATTGACTCTTTTTGCTACGACACACCTGAATGAGCAGTGGTGCAACCAGATGAAGAACGAAGGAATATCCAAAGCCATATAAAGTGTTTCAAAAGCAATAATTTGGATATAAGAAAATTGCCAATGCATTGTATATCCCTCAGAGCACAGCAAATTCCATTATTAAAACATTGAGAGAATGTGGCTGTGCCATCCTAAAAACTGAGTTCTAGAGGCCACCAAGAGTCCTATGGTAACTCTAAAGGAGTTGCAGTCTTTTATAGCTGCCCGTACTGCAATATTAGCCCAGATGCTTCACAAAAGTGGCCCTAATGGGAGAGTGACAAAAAGAAAGAAAACCTACCTTAAATCTTTGATATTGTTTGCTAGAAAGCATGTGGGAGACTGAGACCAATTGGAAGAAGATCATTCTGTAGAGCTTTTTGGCCTCAACACTATCCTGAAAGAAAACCGTCTGAAGTCTGCAAGAGACCTGGGACTTGGGTAAAGCTATCTCTTCCAGCAAGACAAAAACCTCAAACGTACAGCTGTAACAAGTAAGCACAGGCAGAAAAGTTTGGGATCTAAAAGTGCGGATCGCACACTATAATAAAACAGAGGTACAAAGGAGCAGGCAAAAGGGCAAAACAGTGGACAGGCAATCTGGTGGAGAACTTTATGCATTTGAGATGAGCTAAGGTACAGGGTTGCAGGCAGATGAATACACCCAAAGGGCAGGCAGGGTGGTCAAAAATGCTGGTTGCAGACAAAAAACAAAACAAGGTTTAGCAACAATCGGGTCGAGAGAGCATGGTCCAGGGGTCGGTAAACAGTAAGCCAAAAACAATGCGTGATCAAAGATAGCGAGTTCAGTACGAAAGAAAACAATCAATACCTCACAATAGACTGACAACAGGTGGGGAACTAAATGGAGGATAGTCTGTTGTTGGAGTTACATTCATAGAATTCTGAGTGTGTCCCATGTGTTGATAGAGAACTGGGTTTGGGAGTGGATCTTCCCAAAGCCACACTGAAGTGGCTTAAAAACCGAAAGTTCAATTTCCTGCCCACTGCAGTTGAAGCCAGGACCTCAATTTAATTGAGAATATGTGGAAATCAATCTAGCAACTTTATTATAAAGGCCTTTTTGAATCAGCAGTTGTCACAAAGGTCATTTGCAAAACTCCCTGCCTGAAACCCCAACGAGCAAACAACATCAGTTTTGAAGCACAGTGGCTCTAAAAAAACTACTATAAGGAGCCGAAATTTAGGAAGAAACATAGAGAGGAACCAGGCTTGGAGTGGTGACCAGTCCTCTTCCGGCTTTACCGGGTGAACATTTTAGGAGTACAAGTTGTAATAATTAATAAATTCATATGGGCTGTATCCCGAGTCTATAAAACCTAATCCAGGTCAGAAGCATGACCAGATGGACAAGGACAGGGACAACCCAGGGGGGAATGGTCAGCAGAGTGGCAGCTGGAAACGTCAGGTAAGAGTGATTCCCCGCAGGTGCCAAATAAACGGGTATATACTTTAGTATTTTCTGTTTTGTATTTGTGATCAATTTAGAATAATTTTATTTTTCAACTGGATATTAAAGACTTGTTACCTCCTAATTAAATACATTTTGTTGTAAAACTATAAAATGTGAAAAGGTACAAAGGGGTGAATGCTTTTGAGAGAACAGGTGATTTACGAAACTGGCAAGAAAAAAACGATGTGAGTAACATCGAACTGCAAAAACATATGGTAACCAATACCTAATCTAAAAATCTTGTTTTATCTGCCTAGGCTGCATCATTTTGCCATGGCAACTGTAGAACTACATGCTAGCTCTGTAGCACAATGAATCATATACCAGCCCTGAAAGAACATTGGGCTAGTAGTGCCCTACATCAAATGACGAATGCATGTACAGACGTACGCATGCTTAAAAACCAATTTCATTGTGTGGATCAGATTGCTGAAATCACTCAGTGCTGACTCTTTAAAACGCTTTTTTACAGTGCTGTGTAAAATTGCTGATGCCTTACATCAAATAATAATGAAATTACAAACGAAGGGAGCAAACCAACATAATTAATCTGTCTCTGTTCAAGTAGGCTGAGGACTGATTTGATCATACCATATTTAAGTTTTATGTATGTTTTTGGTTTAGTTCCATTTTGAGTGCTGCTATGTTTTTGATACTAATATATCAGAGCACAGCCTTATGTAATTGGACTTCCGTTTAATTTATTTAGATTATTTACTTACAGAATATTTGCTATTGTCATGCCCTGACAGGGCAGGACTAATTGTGTGGCCTCTAGCCCTCTCTATGCCGTTGTGGGCTCCCCAGTCAGAGCAGCTGCATTCAGTTGACTCTGATTGGGGAGCCTACTTAGGTTCAGTTTTCACCACACCCGGTGTGGTTTATTGTTTGTTTGTGTCTATGCAACTTCACGGTTTGTCCTCTGTTTAATTCCC
>JACXGK010005064.1:0-34864 GCA_016801125.1 Novumbra hubbsi | reverse complement strand
GATTCTTACCGATGTTATGGGATTTCACATTTCTTCCATATTTCCTTGTAGGCAATCCAGCAGCACTTCAATGGAAGACAGCGAATCTACGTTAGATAGCCAACATTAGAAATTATGCATTTTAACAAATGGTGTTATAATGAGAAGATTGTATTTCAGCAATCAGATCCGTGTCTTCAATCTTAAAAGAATCATGTTCGGAAAAGAGTCATCCTTAATACAATTTAGTAAATATCTGGCAGACCCTATGAGATTCTTACCGATGTTATGGGATTTCAAGTTTCTTCAATTTTTCCTTGTCTGCCGCACTTCCATGTATACCTATGTTAAATAACAAATAGATATTTTTCATTTTAGCAATTGGTGGTAAAATAGGTATTTCAGCTATCAGATCTGGGTCTTCAATCAAAAAAGAATGATGTTTTGATGTAATCAAACATGTTAATATATACTTACAGATGTTGCTGGATTTTCTTTCATTTGGTTGGTCTGCTGGCTGGGCAATATACCACAAACCGCAAATGCCAAAGACTGTTCTGTACAATTGACGGTCATCCTCACCACGTTCTTGCGACTAGTACCTAAAAAAAAAGTTTAAATACTAAATATTATACATGCACAGTAGTTAAATATATACTATCCCCATAAATTTCTGTTTTACGCTCACCTACAACTTTAACCGGTTATCAATAACAAATAATACCAATTAGCCTTTTACTATGCTGCAGTAAATTGACTGGTTGACTTTACGAGTTAACAGCACGCGCCATGTCATGTCTAAAAAATGTTTGCAAATGATGGCTTGAAATATGTTTAGGGACAGCTTTTTCTCATTTTACACACAATGTATGTACATACAACGCACGATGATATCTGATTTAAGTTTTTTTCCTCCATCATCACGTGTGGTAGAGGCATGTCCTCAAGAGCAGTAAAACCTATTTTAGGGATACTCAAAAGTCTCACAATGCTGATCACCGATCGTGAAACAATATAATGTATCATATAATGTTTTCACAAAACTATCAACGCCAAAAGAGATGTATTTCAAAGCTGTACAGGCATTAATCAATTTCTAACTTACGTTTTCCTTGTCCGCAAACGTATACGAAAATGCACACTTCGATAATGTCGTACTTCGGCTCATAATGTTTTCCTAGTTTTCATTAGGCATAAATAATCTCTAAATAATTAAATAGCAAGCAATCAAACAAAGCTGCGTATGTAGCTAATCTCTCGTCAGTTCAAAATCAATTTCTAGACAAGCTGCCAAGTTGGAACGGGCTAAAATGAAAGAGGAAGTTTTCGATCCGTAAAGTTATATATACTCAAATTCATCCATCTATTTCGATTCACAGATTCAAGCATTGGTGAAAGTGCCAAAGCGAGTTATACTAGGTTTTGATTCCACCAATGAAAACGTACCTCTTATTGCGAATGCGCTGATTGGCTCCATTTGGATTTGTGACGTCCCTGCTATGCAAGCGCGGAATTTGAAATGTACCAGCTAAACTAATTTAGCTTGTCATCATAGCGGAGTGGAAATTTGGACATGTATGTTAGTTTCTATAGTTACCTAGCAAATTGTCTCACAATTGCATTGTCAACCAGCTGTTCAGTACACAATGGATGGTGGTTCAAATTTACAGTAAGTTCTGCAGTTCGATTGTTAGACAAATAGGATTTACCTACACACAGCTTGTTGCTGACTAACTAGCTAACTGTGTTGTCATTTTTCTTATTGCTGGCTAACTTACTAACCTTACCGACAGTAAGTATAGTAAGTAAGTCACATATTTCCATAACAGGTACACGTATACATAACAGGTAAACGTATACATTTAATAAAACGAACATTCAGTGTAATTATAAAAATGTATGAGGTTGTTACCATTTTTGGCTGGTATGACACCGTCGTTACTAGTTCGCTAAGGTAGCATGCAATACTTTAAATTACATTTAGCTAACACAAAGGTGGGATTCTTATTTTCTATGTTAATGTTTGGTCTTACGCATGTGTATTAAACATTTCCTTTAAACAACTTCCTCATAAACCTATTTCAACAGTATCCCATCATAACCGCACACAGGCTTGTTTTACACAAGCTTCGACCGGAACTGCCAAACTATCTTCTAAACTTACTAGTAGTTGAAACTTCCGCGTAGAGAAATTATAAGCATTACGTTATTTTGCGGAGTCTCTATGACTTTCCTTGTGTTTATCTTTCTTCTTTGCATATGGATCGATGCGTGACTATTGATGTATTGTCTGTGAATGTGAATGCCTGATGACTCCAAAAGCGACAATTCTGTAGTTGCTGTTTCCTCACAATGTTCGTAAAAAATGTATATTTAAACAAACACAGTATAGTACTAGAACTTGCTTTAAACTATAATGGAAATGTATTGGATAGTTAGACCTTATCATTTTGTTTATTTATTTGTAAGTAGTTTACATTTCTCCTGACCATCCCTTTGTTTTGTACCTAACTTGTTTGTTTAGGAATTCAAGCTTTAAGGGTTGACCAAATTTTATCTGTCATGTTTAGAGTCCTTCAACAGAGAGTTTTAAACACATGTTTTTTACAGGGCTTTTGAAGAGAGTTTAAGTGAATATACTGGAGACGACCCCCTCGATCCATGGGACAGGTAATCCATCCGGATTGTTCATCCGTCATCATTATTACTGTTGGGATTGGGGTTTGACTGCAAAGCGGATTGTATGAGGATGTATCTTTACAGTGGTAATTTGGCTAGGTTTTTGTTGTTGCTAACTTTGTTAGTTTCATTGCATTTAGGTACATACAATGTCTACAGAAAATGTTATCTTCTGGAGAGTCCAGGGAGATGTCTGTCGTGCTCGATCGCCTAGTACAAAGATTTCTTCCAGATGAGCGCTACTGCAATGACATCCGGTACATCAACTACTGCATCAAATGTGCAAGTTATTACAAAGAGCCCATCAGTCTGTATAGCCACATATACAGTAAGGGCATTGGCACCAGAGCTGCAGTCCTCTACGTGGCGTGGGCGCAACAGTTTGAGCAGCAGGGCCAGCTTCAACAGGCAGACATGGTGTACAGAAGAGCCATGGAGAACCAAGCTGAGCCGTCCGACACCGTCCTTCAGCAGTACAGGTGACCTGAGCCTGTTGTTAGCCTGCGTGATCTTGGCACACATCAGCATGAACAACTATTGGCTTAAAGTGGCCGTGTTTGTACCTGCTCGCGTTAAATAATTTATTCTTGATAATGTGTTCCCAGGATGTTCCGAACGCGCACATCAAGCAGTGGGGCATGGGCATCCGGTTAGTTTGTGTTTTATAACGTCTGGATTGGTTCTTTGGCTGTGAAAACAACAAAAATATCCACTATTTAACCCATTTTGCTGTTGTTTTTGATCTGGAATCAAGGCGTGGGGAATCCTCTTCAAAGTTCTCGCTTTGTGAATCAGCTGCACTCCCACCGAGAGGCCGGCCCACTGTGCAAGGTTAATGTACTAAAAACCTTTCCCAATTAATAATGACTGTTTATATCTTGTTCGAGAAGCACAATACCGTTATTGTTTTTCTGCAACAGGACACCGACGATCTGGCCCAACTGCCAGCTGACAAAACAATTCGAATGTAAGTTATAAGTTATAATGAATGCCAATCCTTTGTCTTGCCCCTATGTTAATATTATTTTTTGGAGATTCTTACCCCTTTATTAAAATCACCCACAGAATCTCTCGGTCTGAAAATGCCGTGGTTAAGAAACCCAGTCATGGCTCGAAAAGTCTTCAGACAGTTTCAATGTACTGCAAAGATGATCTCTTCTGTGAAGGCTCCGAGTTGTGCTTTGAGGAGGTCAGAGCCGCACGATTCTTTGTTAAGCGAAATGAAGAGGAGAAGCAGAGAGTATTTGGTAAGATTATGTGACTACCGACCTAACATAGCATATTCCCATCGCACTCTGTTTAAAGACATGCATGCAGTGCTGTATTCTACAGTGAGGTCAAGGACATCAATATGGGGCCATATTGGGGAATGGTACAATGGTTTACTGACACCCACATCCGAAACAAAAACAGCATTTCATATCTCACTACCACAGAAGCTATTTTGACCAATGTTTTCTTTGTGGCTTGTATCCAGGGGAGCTTCAGAGGTTGGCAGGAGAGCAGGAGAAAGAGATGATGGGCATGAAGCAACTGCTGGAACAGCTGGAGAGTAACCTGGGTGGGAGTGCCTCGTGTCAGGAAAGATTAGCCGGTGCCCTACCTGTGCAGCATGTGAGGAAAAACATTTGGTTTAGTCTTAGTCTCTGTAGTGTCTTTACTAGATGTTGTTGTGCCCTTTTTTACTTGCGATCCGCACTTCTGTTTCAGACACCCTGCCCACCTGAAACGGGTGTGAATTCAGAGTTCCTCCGACAGTCCTTCCGGGACCCGGCGCTCTCAAAGGACCTTGCCGCCAGACCCGACGCAGGCTTTGGGCGGAACGGTGGGCGGGATCCCAGACAAAGCACGGCGATGGTGCCTGAGACCCACCTTCCGTGTGAGCGTCTCAGGGGCCCCGTCGCAGGCGCTCTGAGCTCACGGAGATCCTCTCCCCCACCTGAACATCTGCGGGGGGAGATCGCCTCCCGTGGATTCTCCCTACACATGCCGGATGCGGCAGTGGGCAACTTTCACGGGCATACAGAAGGGACAACGCCGTCTGCTCCCTGGGCTAGTTCCCTACAGGCCTCGCTGGTTCCACCCCAGCCGGATCAACACCCCAGGTCTTTTGGATTGGCTGCACAGAAGCCGGCAGCCTACGGCCCTGAGGAGCTGCAGCCCAGTGGGGTCCCACACCAGGGGGGCGTCTTCCAGATCAGCAACCTTTTGCACCAGCACCAGGGCAGGGGACATCAGTAAGTGATCCTTGGTCTCCAGTCTTTTCAGGTGTTTCTTCGTGTGAACAGGAGGACGTTATTAGGAGTAGGCATGATTTGGTCTTAGTGGGGTCTTTTTTGTTAGTCTGTGTTAAAAACATGATCGAAAATGAGTGTTCCTGTATTTCCAGTGTGACATCGGTTGACGAAGCTCTCGAGACTGAGGTGAAATTAGACTGTGAGTAAATGTTAACACCCCCCCCAACTGGAGTTAAAGGACTGTTCAATCATGTTTTTGCTCACACAGTTCTTGTCTCTGGCAGTGTCACAGGGAGGCACTGGGAACCTGTCCCATATAACTCCTAACACCTCGTTGGGGCTGGCCCAAGCCACCCCATCCAGAGTGCTCCCTTCCCCCACAGTCAACACACGGGAGGCGCTAGGTGAGTGGAACCCATCATTGATTCACTCAAATATGGGCAGTTTATTAGAATCCGTGTTTCCATATCGATTATGAATATTTGAAGAGCCCTGGGGTGGGAAAAGTGCGTTGCCAAAACGGTTGCGCTCCCGCTACACTGCACCTGTTCTATTGGTCATATTTTGCTGTGTTGCCATACATGGACATTTTACCTGGTAAATGTGACAAGACTAGTGGAGTCCCTGTTATCTCACCTTGCCTTACCTTGACTTCCAGACACAATCATGGACATGTTTCAGGCCCCGAACCTCCTGCAGGAAGACCATTGTCCTAGCATCATGTCAATGCATCAGACAGAAAGGAGCTTTGATGCTGGTTACCAGGCAGCAGGTAGCCCTGCCCCCACGTTAGAACTTCTCAACCTTTCTATTGGGCTGTTGGTCAAATCAAAAGTTTGTGACACAGCAATGTCAGTGCTGACGTGGTGTTCCTCTTCTTTTGGAAAGGAGACCCCTGTTTGCTCCGGAGTCCTATAGGTGCTGTTCCTCCAGGTGCTGTTCCTCCAGGTGCTGTTCCTCCAGGTGCTATTCCTCCAGGTGGTGTACCTTTTGCCGTCTTCCAGGATGAGCAGGATGACAAGGAGAACTGCAGGTGAAGCGAGGCGTTCCCGTTCTCTTGGCCAACCGTTCAATTCCTAGAATGCCTTTGTGGACGTTGTTCATGTCCTTTTTGCCGCTCCACCTGCAGTGCCGCAGCAGTGACCCAGGCGAAGCCTCCGAGAGCCCTAGTAGAAATCCCCATGTCTCGAATACACAAACAGAACGTAAGTGATGGAGATTTTGTGGGTGGAACCCACGTCGGTTCAAGGTCAGTTGACCGTGGGTTTCGCCTCACTCAGCAGGACCTTGCGCTGTCTCGTCAGGAGTCTCGGTCAGAACTGATGCCGGACGAGAGCACCATGTGGGGCGTGCGCTACGACTCGCTCAGCTCTGTGGCTGCCTGTCCCAACAGCACCAGGGACTTTGCCCTGCTGGCTCAACTGGTCTCCACACCCTTCCAGAAGAAAGCACCCTACTCCTGGGACTGTGAGCAGGACCAAGGTAGCCTTCTGCCCATGCTCATGCGTTGGATGCATCCCAGGGAACATTTTGTGTGAGGAACAGGAAGGTTCAATTTAAGAGACCACCGGAAGTGGAACCCTTCTGTTCCTCGCTCAAAGCGTTAAATCAAGCACATTGGTCCAAAAACAACAACATGTCCCGAGTTAGTGGTTGACCTTTCGGCTGAATGTGTGTTTCTGTCTCTGCGGTCTAGAAAACGGACACCACTTGGGCTGTGGTGCTCCAGAAGAGGGCCCTTTCCTGCGACAGCCCACAAAACTCAGGTAACCCTGTTTGGCAGGCTACCGGGAACTTGCGCTGTGTGATCATTTTCATCGCGTTGAGTCCTTGTGGGCCAAACAGTCTAACTGTCGCGGTTGGATCCGTGGCACGGATAATGACTAGGTTTGCCCTCCCACAGCCCGATCATCGAGCAGAGCCCACCCGATGGGCTGTCGGAGACTGGCACTGAGGGCTCCATGAGGGCACAGGGCTTTGCTGAGCAGGGCACCATCGTGGGAGAAGGGCTGGCCCAGCGAAGTCTAGCCGCCTGCTCCATCACGGAAGTCCAGCACCATGCCCCCACCGCACTGTCCTTCAGAGACCAGACGGCCTCCTTGGTCCACACCGAAGGGGCCGTGGCCACTAGCCCTCCATCCAAGTCCTCAAAGCCAGACTGGGATGTTTATGTGAGCCCGGAGAAACCTCTAAAGCCAGACTGGGATGTTTATGTGAGCCCGGAGAAACCTCTAAAGCCAGACTGGGATGTTTATGTGAGCCCGGAGAAACCTCTAAAGCCAGACTGGGATGTTTATGTGAGCCCGGAGAAACCTGTATTGCAGTCAGCTTTTCCTCTTTCTCACTGCGCCCCTGTAGCAAGAAGCCAGATCCATGGCCTCGATGTCCCAACTAGTCCGTTGAGAGCCCCAACGTCTACCTTTGACACGCCCATGAGTCCAGAGTTGGCACCCTTGTCAGACTGGTTACTGTTCAAGAGCCCAGAGGTGGTGGTTGAACCCGACCTCGACCTGGAGGCCTTCATGAGTCCCCGACAGGGTCGGGGGAGAGACGCCTCCCCTCCAAAGATCATGGACATCCCCATGAGTCCAGAGCCGCCAAAGTTCGGTTTGGATGTTGACATGAGTCCAGTCGGTTCGCCGTTGCTCCTAAGGGACCTTCCTCAGAGTCCAGCCGCTCTAAACGGAAGGTGCAACCGGGAAATTCCTATGACCCCAGATCACGGGTCAAAGTTGAACCTGGACGTGCCCATGAGCCCAGCGGCTCAAGGGGCAGTGGCTGCTGAGCCGGTCTCTAACCCCTGGGACGAGGATCTGATTTCCTCCCTGCTGTCCATGCTGCCCACCCCACTTGCCTCGCGGCCAGACGTCATCACCTGGGAGTGCAAAGTCCCCAACATTGCCCCTAAGATGACCGTCAGGATGGGTATGGGAGTCTTTGTGTGGGTCATGACGGATACGGACCATTTTGTTTGAATGAATTAATCTGCATTTTCTTAATCGCTTCGGTGGCCATCCACAGGTGAAGGCTCTTTGCGCGTTGACTGTGTCCTTGGACAGGGTGCCTTTGCCACGGTTTACCAGGCGACGGACTTGACAACATCAGAGAAGATGATTTTAAAGGTATGATCTTAAAAACTGTTGAATGCTTGACGCTTAGAATGAATGGATTTTTTTCATTTTCTTAGGGGTTTGGAGACTGGTTGTTTTTACGCTGCCATATCTAAAACCAGGAAACGTGCCAGTTGCCCTCCGTTCCCCTCCGTTATATAATAACTGATTTACCACTGCTACATCCATGACTGTCAGTCGTTCCATTTGTTGGTAGGTGCAGAAACCAGCCAATCCGTGGGAGTTTTACATCAACACCCAGCTGAACGTACGGATGCCGCCCAACGCGCGCCACCTGTTCAACAAAATCCACTCCGCCCACCTCTTCCAGAACGGCAGCGTGCTATTGGGCGAGCTCCACAACTGCGGCACCCTATTGGTGGGTATCGACCCCTCGTCTTCACCCCGCTTGGCTTCTTCGGGGGCCACGTCTCAATCACCCCCACCACCCAAAGCACGCACTCATTTCCCCCTCGCCGCTTGTAGAAGGACCCGAGAGTCCTCTTAAGTTGTGGCGATGCCTCTCCCCACAGAACGCCGTGAACCTGTACAAGAACACGGGCGACAAGGTGATGCCCCAGCCCCTGGTGGTCTACTTCGCCGTCTGCATCCTGCGCATGGTGGAGCAGCTGCACAGCATCCGCGTCATCCACGCCGACATCAAACCGGACAACTTCCTCCTGGGAGAGCGGTACGGGTGGAGGGGGAGTGTTGGGGTGGGGCTACATCCTTGGGCTTTTACATTTGTGGTCGCGTGTGGATGCAGTGCCTTCCCCTGGGATTTCCATGGACTCGTCTTGACCGGGTGAACGGTTTCGCTTGTTGTCTCTCAGGTTCCTGGAGAACAAGTCGTTTGACCCTGATCATCTGGATCACGGCCTCGCCCTGATTGACCTGGGACAGAGCATCGACATGACCCTCTTCCCAGAAGGCACCGTGTTCACCGCCAAGTGTCTGACCTCAGGCTTTCAATGTACTGAGATGCAGAGTGGGAGACCCTGGACCTACCAGGTATTGTGTGTGTGTGTGTCTGCACGTCCGTCCGTGTCCTGTAGCGACATTGTGTATGCCGACATGTGCTGATGAGGCCGTTGATTACTTTGACTTCTGTTTCAGACGGACTACTTTGGGATCGCTGCGACGGTGTACTGCATGATGTTTGGGACCTACATGCAGGTGACGCGTGAGGACGGCGTGTGGAAGACGAACGCAGTATTCAGGAGGTAACCCTGGAGTAGGACCACCTGATTTAGTCTGTTTTGAAAGGGGAGACATCCGAGCGCGCAGCCTCCTCGCGTTCCACGCTTCTTACGGCAATGTCGAAGCCGCGAGGTTTTACAACGGGATCTCTCCGGGTCCTCTTTCTCCTTTCCAGGAATCCCCTCAGCGAGGTGTGGACGGAGTTCTTCCACACTCTGCTGAACGTGCCCGACTGTCGCTCCCTGCCGTGCCTGCGGAGCCTGCGAGGTAGACTGAGCGCCGCGCTCCAACAGCACTACGGCAGCAAGCTGTCCTCGCTGAAGACCCGGCTGGTCGTCCAGCTGCTGGAGAGCCGTTCAGCGCGACGGTAGACCTCCCGTAGACCCAGGCCTCTCCTGGGTCCGGTGTGAGAGGATGTGGTCCAGAAGATGAGACGCGTGGTGTTGTCGGCGCGACCCTGGGTGCGCGGCGTTCGCCGCATGACCGGTCTACTTGTACATACAAAAGATTTGCCTCGAGTCCATCCCAGTCTCCTGTTCTTGTTATTGTATTTTAATGTGTTTTAGTTATGGCCCTTGTTCTGTTTAGATAATGTGGTTTACGAGATTGTTGGTGGAGTTAGTGATGTATTTTCATTTCTAAAGAATTAAACATTTTCAACCTCCTATCCCCTCCTAATCAGTTGGTGCCATCTTCATGCAGAATCGTGTCACTAGGTGTCACTCTTGGTTCGAGAAGCTGAGCTACATGCGGTTTTATTGTAATTACTTCTTGAAAAATTATGTATATTAAGGTGCTCCACTCTGTAGAAACGGGATGTCTGAACATTTATTTCTTACAATTCAGTTTGCCTCTGGGTTACATGAATCATCCATTGTTTTAGTTGTGAGTGTTGAGCAAATATGTGTACATTTGGCTCTGTACTCTGGTGTTTTTTCAAAAGGTTTTATGCTAAAAAGGTTTTTAATTCGTCGGGTGATAATTTGTAATTCGTCCTGAAAGAATGGTTCTGGGTCTACATGGAGCTGTGATGGGCCGTTTGCCCACTTGTTTGATCTACGTGGACATTGTTTCTGTTCTTTTTTTGTTCTAGACCAAAATTTACAAATGCTGGTAACTGTACCGAAATGTAAGCAAGCATGTTTTTTTGTTGATTGTGGATGCGGGACACCACAGCGCTACACCTACATGTTTAGCTGTTTTACCATGATAAAAAGAAGGAAAAAATAATATTCCACAATATACAACCTAAATGCAACAACAGATTGAGTCAGAGCATCCGAGCAGTTTAATCAGGGGTTTTCAAACCTCCTTGGGGATTTCATGTCCTCGAACTGTTTCAGGGCGCGCACACACCTGATTGAATTAGTGAACCAATTATCGCCCCCTTGATTAGGTGAATCAGATCAGACCGTTCTGTGTTACGCCAAAAAAGTAAGACATCTGCCGATTCCTGGTTTGAGAACAGCTGGGCTGGGTGAAATCTCATAACGAGTGTTGTACGGAAAACATATTTGTTATTGTCCGCTATAGTGAACAGCAGGATACTGTATTTTGTCATGCTAATTTTCTAGAAATGCCAAGCCTCTACTCTAGTGACAAAGGTGAGCACCTTGGGGGGACATTTCGACTCGTAAATCTCTCTCCCTCCCCCTTACAATGTGCTCACGTTTGTCACTAGAGTAAAATAATGTTTGGTACATACTACTGGTCAACATGAGCTATGAAAATGATCTATACGTTGTCAGACCTTCCTGTCTTTAAGATGGAGAGGGGGGAATTTTCGGCTATCAAGAACATTTGCCAAGAAAATGACAAATGATAATGTCCTGCTGTTCACTAGCGGACATAAAATAACACATAAATGTTGTAATGTCGTTTTGACATTAAACATCAAACAGTACAATGCTATATAACAATCTATTTTCCAAAACATAGTTTGGCTAAAATGCGTAAACGTAATCGTTGTATTTAAGAACGGACATTAATAATGTACTGTTCAACTGAGATCAGAGAAACGTAGACTAAATTGACAACGAAGTGAAGGGCAAGCATATCGCAGAATGGAAAATAGCGTGCGCGTTCACGCGAAGGGGTGTGGCAGTTTTAGGCAGAACAGCTGTTGGTTTACAAATCAGCGGAATAGAAATGAGCGGAAAATTAAAACTTAAACAAAGCACTTACGTAACATAAAACATGTATATTAAAAATCACTTGGTGATTGGTGGTAGCTATAATATGGTAGAGTTTGAACAATAAACTCCGAATTATCAATGTCAACATTTACCGCGGGTTGTCCTCAACACTGAAGTTTGAAAATGAGCGTGGTAAAAATATTTGTCTCCCAACTTCATAAAAGCTTTAAGGGACTCGGATGTAATCACTGCCCATGGCTTGGGGGCTAAATCTAATAAAATATATTAGTGTTATTTTTCACAAATTTTTGTAGAAATTTTTTTGAATGATTTGTAAAGAAATATCTGTGAGGAAGACCAAGATCCAATCCAGTTTTGACAACGCGCGCTGATTGACTCCCACTTAACAACTCTGCACATTTCTGACGCTCTCAGCGCTCTGCATTTAACGAGCTTTGTTGTGTTTTATCAGCACCGTTTGTGTCCCAAACGATGCGCTGTTTCCCTGGTCAGAGGTAGCGCGCTAGTGTGCCGATTGGGACGTACATTGCATTGTCAATTATTTCTCTAGCTGAACCCTGGAGATGAAAAGAGAGGACAGCGCAAAATGGGTCTGTTGCTCTTAGTGATTCTGTTAATTTAATCTTCAGGCAGCTGGAACGGTTGTGAAACAGGCCAGCCTTTTAAGGTAGACACAAGAAAAAACCTCTCAAGAAGGCTGCTGATTTACACGTGCCTTGATCTGGTTTTTTCCCCCTCTTACATCCATTCAGGTAAAGATGATATCAGAGACCATCAAAACGGGTGGTCCTCAGAACACCTCTGAGAAACTGCACTTTGAAAGTAGCCTCGTTTATAAATAGTATCTGATTTTCCAGGGCTCTACCCATGTGGCTGGTAAATGGGAGGTTTTTCACACGCTTGTCTCTTAATTCTCAAAATAATTTTGATCTGGCAAACAATCAGATGAGATTTTATTATTTATTTATTTAATATGGGTGCCCATTGACTGAGATCAGCTGTGATATCTGGATATCGTCAAATGTTTTGAAAGGACAATGAATCCTCATATTCAGGCTACTGTGTCACCATCCTAACAAATATGAAGGATGTACACATAGCAAGAAACCTCATAACATAAAAAATTAATCAAGGAATTTCTATACAATTCAGTATTTTGTTCCAAAATGTGCAAGTCATTGATACCCTATATTCAAATGGTAAAACTTTATTGAAAAGACACTTTGAATTTGATGCCAGCAACATGTTTAAAAGATTAACTGGTTGTGTAATGTAAAAAAATGCAACCCAGAGAATATTACTTTTAGAGGAAAAGATGAAAAGGTCTGACAAATCAACATTTTAAAATCATTTTGGGAATCACGGATGTTGAGTCCTCCAGGCTGAAGAGGAGAGGGACCATCTGGCTTATTATGAACACCAAGTTCAAAAGCCAACATCCGTGATGGTATGGGGGTGCCTTTGTGCACATGGCATGGGTGACTTGCATCTTTGAAAGCACCGTTAATGCTGGACAATATACACAGGTTTTGGAGCAACATATTCTGCCATCTAGATTAGATATTTTTCAGGGAATGTCTTGATTGTTTCAACAAAACCTTATTCTGCACGCATATCACAACAGAATGGCTCTGTGGTAGAAGAGTCCGGGTGCTAAAATGGCTAAAAAGGCCTTAATGCAAACCTGTCACGCGTTGAGAACATCTGGCACATTATGAAACGAAAAATACGCCCAAGGAGACGGCAAAACCGTAGAGCAGCTGAAAGCATATATCAAACAAGAATGGGAAAACATTTCTTCCTCAAAACTACAGCAATTAGTCTCATCAGTTGCCAAACGTTTATAGTATGTTTTTAAACAAATTGTTTTTGCAATCAATGCATTCTGTTTTTCTTTGCAGTTTATGCAGCTTCACATGTTTATTTTGGAAACAGGGTTGTACATTTTCACTAACAGTAAATTGCATTTCTTATTGTGTGGTGGTTTGAAAAGGAACTGTGGTTATGATAACGCATCTGCCAGTCTATTTATATACACAGAGGAGCCAAAACATGACCACCTGCCAAGGCATGGACTCTACAAGACCCCTGAAGGTGTCCTGGGGTATCTGGTCCCCAAGACATTAGCAAGAGACCCTTCAAGTCCTGTAAGTTGCGAGGTGGGGGTGCCATGAACAGACCTTGCCATCCTCGTTAGAAAACCGTTTGCTTCACTAGTGAGTGGCCATTTGGTTTTGGCTCATCGATGTATATATATTAATATACACACTTTCCGAATATATATATATATATATATATATATAGATGTATATGTATAGAGAGAGCTAGATAGGTACATGAATGTATAGACAGAGGTAGAGCATGATTTCCATTTAAGGACACTTTCCTACTGTAAACACAAGACCCTCTCAGAGTTCACTGAACCCATCAAACATTTGATTATATAAGCGATCCAATCTAAAGCTTCCAGGCGATTAGCTTTTGTGAGGGCAGCCAGCAGATGTGTTCACACTACCAGCCTCTGTGTCAGTCTTTCTTTAGCGCAGCCCATTAGCCCCTCCATGTTCAGTTGACAGTCCCTTGCGGTAGCCTCAGCCTCTTCGCAGGATGCCACGACGGGTGGGGAGCGAGTGACACCGCTGGTCCACAGAAGGGCTCCTAGCGGCCATTTGAACTCACATTTAGCCCTGCAGAGCCCCTCCGCGGCGGAGAGCAGCAGGTGTCTCCCGGTCTTGACGGCGTCTGCCTCGCTGTCGGCCTTCAGTGAACGAACACAAGCTTAGAAGCTTGAGGCCGCAGATGGGTTGTGTCACCTGACTTACTCTATCAAGGAATTTGATCAAAGCTACTTCTGACAAATTCAATGTGTCCTTGGTCTCCGGTAGACTTAAGCAAACTGTAGTGACCTGTTCAGAAATAGGGTGGATATTTGGGACCCAGGTCACAACATGTGGGCTTTGGCTATGTAGATCAGCAGTCCAGGGTACACACATGTTGTCACCTGTTTTAGAGCGCAGAGAGGTTTACAATGCCACAGGAGAATGAATCCAACAGTGTGTTGTACATCTGCAACCTGAGTATACCGGGGTGAGTGAGATAAATGATCACCACCCTTGCAAACACAAGACCTCCAATTGCATTTCTCAATGGAACTCTTTCAGCCACCAACTAAGTTGTTGTCCTTGTATTGACAAACTGAGCACAGCCCCCAGCCATGAAACTGTGCAGGGCTGTTTTGTAATCTCATTATCATCGGCTCTATCATCAAAATCTGATTATGAGGAACTTGATAATAATTGAAGCGGCTGTGTCATATCTGTGATGAAATGTACAACATCCTCAAGAATAGGGTTGCAAACGGCCGATATTGATTACAAGTTCTCAGGTTTGCACTGCTTGTTAGCACTGATAGCAAGTGACCACCGTGGAAGTATACAGTACATGCTTCAAGGAAGCATACCGGTCCTCGATTTGGAAACCGTCTGCCCATCCCAGATTCCGACCGGGTCCCAACGCGGGACATTGACTGGTCATTCCTGGCTGTTTATATTAGTTACAGCTCCAGTGGTCACTTGTCAGATACAGTTGAACGCGGGCCCTTCTTTGCTTTCGGGTACCATTCCGTAAGCGTAGGGTTGTGCATTAATGCGTAGGAGGGAAGCTGCTCTGTCTCTCACTGTCTACAAAGTCGAGCTGCTTTGTTTCCAACATCTGAAAGGGCTCGGCGAGCATAGATGGAAAAATAACACAAGGAAATGACCTGGTCCATTCAGACAGACCGACAACTGCCATTGCCATAGGCTAACTGTATGCGGTATATGTGTTTTATCTCAGTATGGTCCTCAGGAATTGTAGCTGCTGCCTTGGCAACAGCTAATGGGGATCCTAAGAAACATTAAATACTGGACAAAAGGGCTCATGGGGCTAAAGGCTCAATAGACAAAGGGCCCTGAGATGGCAATGGGAAGAGACAGTAGACCTTCAGGAGAAACCACCTCAAATCAAAATAGGTCAACATGTCCGTTTTTGTAAAAGAAAAGTACATGATAGCATCAATTACCTTACTATTTAACCTCAAGTTATCTACGATTGTATGAGTGCTGCTAGACATTGTGTATTTTAAACAGTGCACTGTGATATTACAAATCATCAGACATTTTGTATTTTAAACAGAGCACTTCGATATTACAAATCATCGGACAGTGTATTTTAAACAGCGCACTGTGATATTACAAATCGTTGGATATTTTTTTATGCCCAACCTCAGGTTCATCACATTTACACCTTTTAAAACATTTTTCATTTAATAAATGTATCTATAAATAATAATCCATAGCAACATATGCATTGCACAGAAGAAATACAACAGGTCTCGATCAAAACATAATGAACAGTAAAGATTTTGATAATGAATATATTTTATTGATTATCAAAATCCTGACTGTTCATTGTGTAATTCGTAGAGAAGAAAATTACGTAACAGCGATCAATGAAAACCAATATCCCCCAACCGATTTACGTTTCACATCTGGATTCAAACTCGAAAATCAAAGACAAACAATTTAAATCACAGGCTGTTTTAACATGGGTGAATTTCGTCACGGCACCTCATAATGGCACTCAGTAGTGTGTGTGCTCCCCCACGTGCCTGTATGCCCTCCCAACAATGTCTGGGCATGCTCCTGATGACACGGCGGATGGTGTCCTCTGGGATCCCATCACAAACCTGACGCTACTTAGCGGCATCGGATGCGCCAACGGATGCACCAATGCATATCTTCCTAAAGGTTCTCAATTGGATTCAGGTCTGAGGAACGCGAGGGGCCCGTCATGCCACCCTAAACCGGTTGGAGGTCATTTTGTATGGCCCCCCCGCAAGGCTCTTAACCATCCTGCTGCTGGGTTGATGCCCTTCTACAGCTCTGTCCAGCTCCCCTCGTTGTAACAGCCCAAATCCGGGTATCTCCTCAATGCTCTTGAGACTGCACTGGGAGACACAGCGTTCCTCGATAGGTGATCGCTATGGGGGGGGGGGGGTGACTTGAGCCTCAAGGTTCAGGACTTGAGACATGACTTGGGACTTGGCGCTGTTGACTTGAGAGTTTACTCCGACCTGCATGTCTTGACTTGGAAGTTGACTTCAGTGCTAAGACCTTAGACTTACTTGTGTCTTTTAAATAGGTGCCATTTAATTGTGCCTTTCTAATGTGGAGGTTTAATCTGGTGGCTTTACATTTGTTCCACTTAATTCTGCCCCTACAGTCTGCCTATACAGACCATACAGAAATGACAAAGAAAGCCATGTTGTTTCATTGGTTATATGGATCAATGACACATTGTATTTTAGGGAAAAGAAGCAGAGAAATTAGGCTAGCTTGAAATGAAGCAATCCCACAAATGATTGGAGACGAGACATGATCCTCAATTTAACAACAATGAATAATTGTCAAATTCAAATTTGGGTTTTTGTTCAAATGGAATTAGACCATTTTAAATAATCCATTAAAATTAGTAGTATAATAGTATATACAGTATAAAGTGGTCTTGATTTGGATCAATGACTTTAATAATCTCTTAGAGGCTCAAATTCATCTGTAGTCTTCAAATTGTGTCATTCTATTCTCTCAAAGAGCAAAGAAACAGACGTGACTGTAGCCATGTAATGTGATGCTGTGACTCTCTTTAAGAATACTATCAGTGGCACCTGGAAAATCATGGGAATTCAAAAAATCTGTTTGGATTTCATCTCTGGATGCCAATATTTTAAATTCCAGAAAAATGTCCCAAATGTAACATAGGATTGTGAATGAATTGCAAATAATCCCAAGGACTTCACATGTCTAAAATCAACACAACATAAAACACAGACCTTTTGACATTTCCTACATAATGCAATAGAATACATAGAAACAAAACCAACATTTTAGGGCCAGCACAGTTTAGAAGCTTTTCTGTCTTCAAAGAACACCACAAACGTCAGTGGCTCATTCCAGGGATGATGTGAGTTTCAAGCAAAAGCCTGGAGATTCATTAAATGATCAAACCGACTCAGAGGATCATTAAGCTCATGCATGCGGGAGCATTTAGGCAGATAATTATTCATAATGAAGACTTGTCATACCCTTATTTTCAAAAGTTTGGGGTCACTTAGAAATGTCCTTGTTTTCCATGAAAACATACATGAAATCATTTTGAATAAGAAAAATAGCAAAATAAATAAGAAATATTGCCATTGACAAGATTAGAAATAATTATTTAAAAAATATATAAATATATATATTGCGTCCTTTAAACTTTGTGTCAAATAATCCTCCATTTGCAGCAAATGTAGCCTTGCAGACCTGCTTGGCATGCTAGTAATCTGAAGAGATTTCACCCCATGCTTCCTGAAGCACCTTCCACGAGTTGGATTGGCTTGATGGGAACTTTTTACGTACCATACAGTCAAGTTGCTCCCACAACAGCTCAATAGAGTTGGGATCCTGTGACTCTGCTGGCCACTCCATTATAAACAGAATACCAGCTGACTGCTTCTTACCTTAATATTTCTTACAGAATTTGGAGCTGTGCTTTGGGTCCTTGTCCTATTGTGGGAGGAAATCGGTTCCGATCAAGTGCCAAATCAATGTTCCAGGGACTTTCATTTGTCAAGATCCCTAAAACTCAGCACAAATCTTCTCCTTTACCACCACGAAGCACCCCCAGAATATCACATTGCCTCCACCATGCTTGACAGAGGGCGTCAAGCAATCCTCCAGCATCTTTTCATTTGTTCTGCATCTGACATATGTCCTTGTTTCTGATCTGAACACATCAAACCTAGATTTGTCAAAAACAATTTTTTTCCAATCTTCCTGTGTCTAGTGTCTGTGTTCTTTTGCTCATCATAATATTTTCATTTTATTAGCAAGTCTGGTACTATTTAATGAAGATCCCAGTTAAGAACCTGTGATGCATCTGTTTTTTTAAATTATGAAAATAGTATTTTAATTTACATCGAAGTAACTATCTAATATAATAATCAACATTTTTATGATATGATTATAAAAATATAGATTCCACAAAATATTGAATATATTGCAATTTGGGACACATTCTGGCGTCTTATGGAATGGCAACAGAGAAACATGCAGACACACAGCTGCAGTCAAGCAAAGCTACTAATCTTCTGTCACTATCTATCTGCTTAGGTCTGATAACAAGGACGGAAAGGTTGTGCATAAAAAGGCTACTTGTTTTTCACTGGCTTCCGAGAAAAGAGAGCAACTTCCCCAAAGTGCAGCACTGCTGCCTAAAACTATTATTGATGAGGCTCCGCTTTCGGTTTTCCAATAATATTATACAGCACATTTTAAATACGTTCCTGAAGAGCAGTTTGTTAAGCTGACCACCAAGACAGAAACCATCCCGTTGCCATCTGCCAGACCTAGGACTAAATATATATCACAGACTGAATCCCAAATGCCACCATATTTCCTATACAGTGCACTGCATACAACATTTGCTAAAAAGTGCAGTGCTTTCTCTTGCACCCATGTACTAAGTTATATATAGGAAAATAGGGTTTTATTGGAGACAGAAACACTACCAACATAGAGCTGCTAACTCAAACCACTGATCACCCAATGATAGTGTGCAAAACTTTAAGCAAAACAGAGAACGTCTGTTTGGTCCGTCTTATCAGATTACTCTGCGAGGACAGGACGTGGACATGCTTACTCATGATAATTTGCAGACGGGGGTTCTTTAGAAATCCAATGCACGTGGAAATACATTAATCTGATGTCCTGGCGCGATAGTTGTGAACAGTGACCCTGGAGCACCTTGTCCTGATCAGGAGGAGACAGTGGGGGTTGCATCCTGAATGTGATTCAAAGTCTCACATATAGTGCACTACTTCTGAAAAGGGGCCCCGGTTAAAAAGCAGTGCTCCATAGACTGAATAAGGTACCGTTTGGGAAGCAGGCGGCGTTTCCATGGCACCGCCTATCCCGACTGGGGCTCCAGCCTGCCCGAACTCCCGCGGCAGGACTTCCAGCACGGTCCGTAACTTTGGTGGGGCGAGGCCAGCGTGATATATGCCTCGGCTTTCAGCATTCCAGTCCAATTGAACTGTCTCCACCGCAGTGCATGAATGGACAGGGTGCAAGGGCCCATTAAAAACAATGACTTACTGGGACGGTCACAACACTGAGGAAATGTGGTTGTCAAGGAAAAGGGATATGAAAGCGGTAGAAATAGATTAAAACAATTATAAAATAGAATCACTGCCATTCTACGGTCGATTATTTTGTGTGGACTTGTTCTTTTTTGTTTTGCATAACAGACACATTCTCCACTCACATCACTATTGTTTATTGCAGTACTAACGCTTTCCTGAAAATGGATTTAGTGTTTGAATTGTATTGTGTTCAATGGAAGAACAATAGCCGTCATATCATCTTCTCTTTAGATCTACCTTTGACATTAATGGACGACCGAAACAACAACAGCGGGATTACATTTTGTGCTGTGGTGGGATCTCAGAACCGTATCTCATCCCCAGTGTGTTTCGCAGAGCTCAAAGAGCTGACCTTGTGTCACGCAACACTTTTACATCTTTCATAGACTCCGTTCTGTTAACAGGCAGGGACTGAGTTCATCTGAAAGCATATTCTTCACGAAGCGCCTATCCACTAAACTATTCTTATACCCACAATGCAGTGGGTCTGTGAAGATTGGGACCTTTTCGCCTTCCGCTTCTTTCCTCCGCATTCGGTCTTTGTTTTGTATCGCATGTGTAGTATTGCATCTAGGTTGAATCTGTCTCATGCAGACTTTTTACGAGTACAGCTTAGGTTTTTTCATTTTCTTTTTTTTTTCAGGCTTCTGATCTGTGAGGTAGCCCAGGGATCAGAATGCCCAAACAAAATAAAACACAACAAGGTTGCTGGGATTTCTTTCTAAAAATTACTAGAACATATTACTGTCGCACACTGTGACATCTAGAACAGTCTGAGTAGTGCAGCAAAAATCACTAGAACATATTACTGTCACACGCTGTGACATTTAGAACAGTCTGAGTAGTGCCACAAAAATCACTAGAGCATATTACTGTCACACGCTGTGACATCTACAACAGTCACTTATTATTTTTACTATCAGCCTCCGAGGCAATTGTTCACACTGTCACACTGACCTATTGTTCCTGTCAAGCACTGCAATGGTTTGTGGGAAATTACATGAAAGCGGGTTAGTCGGGTCTATGGTGGACCTCTTAAAGAATTAAATCTGCTCCCAGGGGAGACAGACACTTATTAGTGATAAGCTAACCACAAGAGAGCAGAGAAATCAACCCAATATATAAATGAATAAATCAAGGTCCCTACTGCTAATGATTGCCGTGCACTTAGGGTCTTTGTGGAGCTGCTCCAGGAGGAGACTTCCTGGCATTCGAGGGCTCTATTCTGAGCCCTGCGAGATAATCAATGCGCTGCTCGTGCTTCAGACGATAGGCTATTTTTCTCAGCATGATTGCATTAAGATCGTTTCAGGAATATTGTTGTTTTTTATTTGGTTTTGGGCTGGATCGTTCGTCCTACACTGGACGTCCTGTTCTGTGGAAATCGTCATAGATTTGGTTGACGCAGAGACACAGGAGAAGGAACGGCGGAACAAGAGACCAACAGATGATGTTCTTTTATTCTATGAATTTCAGAATTCTCCCAGTTTCCAAGAAGATGATTACATGCCAACACGTGAACAATGACACAAAATGGTCACTGCTCTGCATCTGACTTCCTTCCTGATTAACCCTTAAAGAGACGATGCTCACCGAAAGCATAGAATTTGAGTAGACAGAACATGTGTCTCCATTCAAGTCAATTATGTCATAATCATCAGAGGTTCTAAGCCTGGTGTGCTTGTTCTATGACAACGCCTAATGTACAGAATGTTCCTCTATTGTTCCGTTACGTCATGGTGAAGGGCTGTATGGCCGTCACATGATTCATCAAAATGAAACATTTGCAGGTCAACCATTCAAAAGAGGATAGAAAACATCTTTAGCAGGTCATCTTGGATGTGGAATCACCGGCTGCATCCCATATAACACCCTATTCCCTATAGTGTTATGCCTATGGGAATAGAGAAGCTTCGGAGGATGAGGTGCCATTCGGGATGAAGCTGCGTGATTTAAAGCATGCAACCACTCGTGCACCTGAAGTGTGGTCTGATTGGCCAGAGGTGTGGTGATTAATGGCTCTGTTGAATCTTTGTGATGGTTGACCCACGGAGAAGCACATGGAACCTGCTGTCTACACATGACATTTAGCTCCAGCTGGCTCCTCTCTCCAGACACACACAATTAGATGCCTGGCGACCCGATGCTAACCAGATAAGCCATTAGGAATAATCAATTAACTTGAATGGGATTACATGAGGGCCTCTTTAATGTCCAGAGAAACTGTTATTTATATTTTGGCTTCCGAAAGCTGTAAAAAATTTAAGATAAACTTGGGCTGGTATCTACATATTGAGGATCAGGATATTCCTTCAGTTAAATGATTTAGCAGAAGTGTCGTTTCCCCCAGTAACATTCACTTAATCTGCACAAACTCACTCGACTTGCCATCTAGTCTGCAAAGGTAAATGACACCACAGGGCTCACATTTAAAACAGGCTGAATGCTCTGACATTTGTCCGAAGGTTAGTGCCTCAAACGTAAAACATAACCCTTACCCTAACTTCAACCCTTGTCAAATCATAACCTTAACGCTTGCCCTAATCGTTTTTTAATTCAATTTACATTGAGTGCTTTCAGAGATGTGAACGTGAGCTCCACCCTCTCCAATGACCAAACCGATATTATTTTGTAGCCTTTTGCTAATCTATTGTCTGTCTTTTTTTTATGCATTTCAGGCAGTCTAGCGCACCTTCCTTTGTCAGCTTGATACCTCTTTCAGCCTGGGACACGTATCTGTGACACAATAATTAATTGCTAATCTAGTCAATACAGTGCCAGTAGCCAATATCACGGGCAACCAGAAATAGATGTACATCAGGAGGTCTCTCCCCTGTCCTGCAGAGCTTGATTGACCCCTGCACTCCAAATCGTAGGCAGGGGTACGTCACAATTTGGCATGAAAGAGGTCCAACCTGATCTACTGTCCCACTGAAAGAAATCTATAATAAAATAAATCCAGGTCGATGGAGCTCTTTATTGACCTTGGGTTCCCAATCATAGACTAGGATGTGTGCCTGCAAAACCGACCCTAGATGTTTTTTGCCGCCCTATGTAGGTGAGTTTGTTCTGACTTGCAACCAAGTATATTATAGAGGTCTACTGCGTGCATGCAGTTTTTGCGTTTATTAAATGCTGTACATATCGAAGTTGTTCTCGTGACTTTTGCATCCTACAAAACACTGTAGAGCATGAATAAAAAACTGTTCTCCATGAGAACAGTTTGACTGTGTCGTTTCACAGAACCCTTTTCATTTCTTTATCACATCCAAGTTCCATTGCTGATAACTTTCTGGCTTCCTCTCTCTGCATGCATATACTTTTGATTATCTGTATCTCATTAGCCAATCAATTACATTGGAGGGTGGTTAGAGCCACTACAGGGTCCAGATCAACACAGACAGGTTTATAGGGTCACTACAGCCAGGTGGTTAGAGTCACTATAGGGGTTAGAGTCACTACAGACAGGTGGCTAGAGTCGCTATAGTGATTAGAGTCACAACAGAATGGTGGTTAGAGTCCAAAACATGGTCTCTTTGAGGAAGTCTCCAGAAGTACATTTGGAGACAACACGGCCTCCTTTGAGGAATGAAACCTTCTTTAGTGTAACTATTCTTCTAAACAAGGATGTGACCTGAACACATCATCCGCCAGACTGAGTTATATTTACATCTAGTCAGGAGCGACGGGCAGAAGGCTGACAGATGACCGGTCTTGGTTCCACCAATCATCCTCTGGACATGGGGCCGCTTCCCCAGTTTCACACACCGGCGACGTTCCAGATGTCTTCATTAGAAGTTGAATGGGGCCCGGGGCGGACCTGCCGCCAGATGACTAACACGGATGACCCCCCCCCCCCCCAGGGATTTGGTAAAAGATAAACCTTTTACGATGAACGCTGAAGACGATGAGGACCGTGTGGTTGAGTTGGATGCACCTTCTGATCCTGTGTGTCTTTGACCTCAGGCGACCAGCTTGTGGTGTCGCCTCACAACTTACCCTTTAATGGCGATGCGTTCACTTCAGAGAATCGGTTGGTATTCAACAGAGGGGTGTCATGCCGCAGTTGACCTGGTGCGGAACCTCCTAGAAGGGCAGGGGTGGATGAGCGTGTGTCTGGTGGGGTTGATGGGGAACCCTAGCTGATGGATACAAAGAGTTTATTCTATCGGGTATGTATGTATTTTTTAAATGATTTTTAAGAGCCCCATGAACCGAAAATACTAATAGGAGATTTGAATGTCATATAGGATAAGATTCGGATGTTTGCGCATATGACCTCCCGACCACTTTGGAAAAGATTACAATGTAAATAAAACAAGTTGCCGCACAACAAGAGATATAGAAGCTTCGTCCACAAGTCCTTCCGACCTGTAGCCGACCTGAAACCGATGTCCTACAACACCATGGAGACACGGGCCTGGATAACATCACAGCCTCCGATGTCACATGACACACAATTATGCTCGTTGAGCATCCGTCCCTCTCACAGGGACGAGTAAGACAATGCTCACCGCCCGAACGGTCAACCTCAACGCAGCCGCACTACACTGCGCGGAAAGCTCAATGGCTTTCATCTGAATGAGAAGGGTGCGCAAACTGTAAGTCAATGTGTATTGAATACATGTGACGTGATGTTCCCTCACCACCCATTGTAACGTATGTACATGGCAACCTTGCTATAGTTCTAGTGTATTCCGGGCCTATATGTTGCTCACCATAGGTTACTTGGTGAGAAAAGGGGATTCTGAGGCATGGCCCCTGGTCTCCATCCCAAAGTGCACACTATATCCTACATAGTGCTCTACTTTGGACCAGTTCCATAGTTGGGGACCTGCCGCCCTCTGCTTCCTCCCATTCAGATCTTGCCGATACTCCTTCGTAGTACCAGGGGTTGGGGTCGTTTCTAGTCAATTCAGGAATTTGACATTTCAAGTGCAATTTGGATTTGGAATCACGTTTCAATTTGACTGTAACTCACTACAAGCCGTTATAGTGTGTAACAGTGATACATCGCTGTAATGGCATTCATCAAATGTCTGTGGTGGTGCAGAAGTCTTTTCTACCACAACAAATGGAACTGTACAAATCCCCCCTGGGGCTAGAAGTAAATGGTCATGGCAGTCCTGGGGAAGGGACGGCTTAGTATAAGGAGTAATTGTGTTGGACGGAAATCTCCACAGCCAGAAAAGCATTGCTTGATAGAAAATCTTGTGAATGCAGAATTCACTCAATATAGGCAATTGACAATCTCTTATACAGGCCAACAATGTATCAATAATGTGTTCTTTGATCATCTATGGTCCAACAGAATTATTCTGCTGTGATTAAGTGCTTCTGCAAATTGGAATGTCAGTGAGTCATAATTCTGTCACAGTTGTTTGATGCCATTCATTCGGTCGGCCTTGCAGTGCATGTACAGTGGTTATAAAGTAAGTCAACCCATTCAAGGGCCAACCTGGAATAGGACACAGTACCAGTCGAAAATTAGGACACACTTAGTAATTCAAGTTAACGGGTAGGTGTGTCCAGACTTTTGACTTGCTCAGTATGTTCGCCCAACGTTGCACCGGCAGATTTAAGCTTCTCAAGTTCGCCTGTGCTAAATAAAGTTATTTATTTTGCAATCGATCGACCGTCAGCCAAGATCTCTGAACTAAATAGTACATCATGAACAAATAATGTTCTCCGTTAGAATAAAGGGCAGAACTAAACGCAAAGTCACTATTCAATTTGCAGTTTCATCCACATCCCAGAATCAAAAGAATGGTTTTGATGATCACTTCAAATGTATTTTATAAACTGGCGCTAACCTGTCACCTATGACAGGCCTATAGTTTCATTAACCACTGAAGCACAGTACATCACAAGATGGAGCTCAAAGAAGGAACTTGGCATCCACATTAAACTACAGCATGTGAATCTGTGGTCTTGAAAGTAAAAATGGGGTGTAAGTTGCGACTGGGCTGACCCCTAAACTAATGCAGCAAATTGTTTGGGGGAACAACACACTCGTTCGGAGATACAGTAACAGACCCCAATGTGCTCTGATTGCTGCTTTGTGCTCCTGTATGTCAGAGATTGACCTTTCATTCATCATCTCTGTATTGGCTTCAGGCCGTGTTACCTGAATGCAGCCAGGTGTTCATTCATACAGAAATTGCACAATTTCACGGACATTCACATGGTGGCTATTTAAACACCTAGTGCAGTTTTGCAAGGGAGTCCTGTGAAGTCTGTTTGAAATCTAATCTATTTTCTGAACCCTTCCCCAAGAGCCTCTGACAAAAATTGTCTGGTTATGTTTTCCACGGCTAAATGTTTTGTCATGACTTTTGGCGTGTTCATGAGGCATCTGAGTGGGCCTTGTACCTGCCTGGTACAAGGTTATGAGATTGAATCCTACACCCCCAGGACACGGTAATTTTCAATGTGGACTAGTTCTAACTATTCCGGAGTCATTCGGTAAGAAAAGGGGAGTAGGAGACAAGTCATTTGTTAGGTGGAAAGATTAGATGCTGGATTGTACACATTGTCTCTTTAAGGTTAGGTCCTTTTAGGAACCACAAACTCTCACAAGAACACTAAAACAAGTTAGCTAGTATCTTGGAGTGATATTTTGCTGGTCCCTATGAGGGAAAATACTCTATTCCACCTAGGGATTAGGTTTACAGGGCCCAAATATGAACATGCATGTACATAGTACACAATTTATTTGACTAGACAGTGCCCCTTTTATAACCAGTGGTCAACAATTACGGAATCCCCCCCCCCACCTATTTACAGGAGTGTCAGATAGCCTGTGAAAACCACTGCTCCTAGCAACAATGCTTTATGTTCATCTTGAAATAGAAAAGAACAGAGCAGCAGCATGAGAGGAATTCCTGTCTGCTTTCATAATGGACCGACTTGTGTGGTTTTGTGTTGAACGGGACATTTTGCTGAATGAAGTAAAGCAACCTACAACCTGGAACAAACTACAGAGTAGGTGCCTGTTTCTGTGTTAGGGAACCCGTATGTACAATTAGGCACCACGGACAGGACAACTATAAATGTAGATCACATAGCCTCTCGACACAATGTGGGGGGGGGACTACAAAGCAAGAGTTCATTTTTTTTATGTACCAATGTTCTGCTCACATCCCTGACAGACAATTGGCTCCCACTTAAAGATATAAGTCATTCCCTTTGCTCACTTTCAGCCAAATTGTATTTTTATGAGAACACAAGCTGTACATATTGAATACACATTAGTATTCATATTTTAATGAGCAGCTTCAACAATGGACTCCAAATTAGCAACTCTTTGTTGTTTTATTATTAATTAGTTGGTTTATTGTTTACCCTTCTATTTCTGTAAGTAATATATTAAAGACAGCTATTTACATAGTCATTTTTCTTGTTTTCAACTCCCTTTAAATCACAAAATGGACGGTGTTTATTGTAGTTTTTTTATAAACCATCATTCAGAATACCAAAGTAATTCTCAATTACAGTTCGGAACATATAGTATATTCATAGTATGTTTTTATTTACCTTAATTTAAGCGAGTAAGCTTTTCAACAACAATTTACTTTCATAAAAAATGACCAATTGACAATGCACACAGGATCACACATAATATATAATAGACACACACATTTCCCCTATTTGTTTTCACTTTTTAAAAGATAGACAGGGTGTATTTCTGTACAGGAAAAGTGCAGTGGAATATATTTCCTATAGAAAGTGCAGTGGAATATAGTACTGTATTATTAACATGCAAAATGTATGTTACAATATTTCACTGCATCTCCATTGTCATTTGTATCCAGGGTAAATAACAGAGGACCCAACATTGAGACCTGCGGCACATCTGTATGTACGTCACGAAATACACATTTGACTCCTTCAGCCACATAGCCTAAGTTCTACACAGAGATAATACTCAAAGCATAAGCAGGCAGCAACACAAAGGCCTAATGGCCTCAACTTGCTCATTTAATGTGAATGATCAACTGTGTTAAAGGCCTTTGAAAGGTCTACATTCAAGGAAGCGCATATCGGCTTTTCATCAAATTGTAAACATCAAGTTGTCAAGTGTTCTTAGCTATTGCCTCCGGTGCTGCATGGTTTTGAATCTGGACAACTCAATATGCACCAATGTGGTACTCATAGGCATAAGCATTAAATTAAGATGTAACCTAATGAAATCGAAACAGGTTATGAGCTAACAGTGAAATAACTTACGGCTGCTGCATGACACGAAGGCTGAGACATCAGTGCAGTAGGCTTGCCATGTGCCACATGACACCTGGGTATGACACACTTGCATTTGCATTTCAGATGCTCTTCCTCAGCCACTTACAGCATTTCCATACTGGTGTCGAAATCGATGCCACAACCCTGGCATTGGGGGTATCCCTCGTCACCACCTGAGCGTCACAGGACCACCACACAACCCAGTGTATACATGCTGAAAATGGCAACCTCTTGTTGATGTCCTGTGAGGTGGTGCCTTCCTTTAAGTTGTCTTGCCAAACAACGAGTGAAAATGTCAAGCTGAAAAGAGCACACAAATATCTGGGACCGGGCCTGGAAATATGTCACACAGGAGGTTCAAACTCTAGTCTATCTGATTAAAAGCCCCGGGATTAGTGTCTCCAATCACTGATATTGATAGGTCTAGAAATGCTGAGATGTCGCTCACCATGTGGTTACTAATGTTCTTGTGGGATTTTGGTCCTCATGACTAGACCTCAATTACTACTTTACATAGGCCTTTTCGTTTTGTCAGTGAAAATGTGTAGGGTTGGATGTATTCAGGGGCGTTGCACCCGTGGGGGATGTGGGTGTTTTAACACCCACACTTTTCCCGATGAGAGGGTTTAACACCCGCACTTCGTTTTTATTGTTAATAAACAAACCACATCCATCCCTCGCACTTTTGAAAAGATTGCTACGCCTCTGGATGTATTAAAGAACAGACTTACCGTACTTTCCAGTTGTCTAGCCGCTACATGGCATTCTAATGCTGAACTGATTTTGGCAAAAAGCGCCCCCTAGTGTTAAGGTGCTTTAAATTGCGGTTATACTCACAGCCGACGTTGATGTGGAGGTGTCGAAACCAAAAGCGGCCAAGTCGCTGGAGAAATTGGAGGAAGATTTTCATGCGTTCTCCCGATGAGCTTGACAGTTTTATAACAATGGGATCGGTGCAAAGGTATGTCCAATTTGACTCTAATGGCACGGATTATTCCACGGTACAACGGACCCGCAATGGAAAATCTTCAGTAGGAAAATGTGAGGACACCTGATGAAGTGTTCAGTGCGTGCACTCGAGCCGCGGGAATTCTGCAAAAAAGATCCACTGACTGGTTGAAGATTACATAGCAGAGATTAAAAGGACGGACAGTTGGCCACAATCCATTCATAAGAAGAATGGGAAATGATGGCTGTCCAAAAGAGTTTGGAAATACAAATCTCGGTAAGTGATGCGCGGCGCACAAAACTCAACTACAGTTCTAAATGAGCGCACGCGTGCCTTTGCGTTTGTCCTCAGACTGTAGACTTGCCATTCCCATTTTTTCTCTAACAGTATTGTCAGTTAATGCTGGAATAATTGCGTATCGACTGCTATTGTTACATTTACAATAGCGTCAGTGAAAATGCCTGAAATATTTCCGACTTTTTCTAGTAGTAGCATACCCTTTATATGGCTCAGTTACTTATAATTAAACTTGAAGCTCGAAGAATGATTTCATTTACTTTTCTCCTTCAGGGAAAACGTTTTATTTAATTTGCATATTTTGCTCATGCAGATCTAGGAAAGGAGGGTGTTGGCCTATCATTCCAGAAAAACAAAAATCGAAGGTAAATGTGTTTTAATTGGATAATGCTTAACAGAACGCCTTTAACAAGTATAGCGACTCTTTAGCTTGGCTACAGGCAATCTATTATCACATTCATTATTGATAGGTTGTGATAGGTTGTGGATCAAAACTTATCATTGTTAAATATAAATGACCTGCTTTTTTCAATTTGTTAAATATCACATCTCACTTTTACCTTAGAGCCAATGAATAAAATGAAAATTCCGAACATTAAGAGGTTTGTGCAATATGAATTCCATGTGATTAGACCTATTGAAAATAAACGATAAATCCACTGTAGTATACGTGGCTACACCGAGGAAAATATTGCAGTTGGCTTAAGGTGTTGACTGCAGTACGGAAAGGACTCCCACATGACGCAGCGGTGTAAGGCTCTCTTTCGTAGCAACCTGGCTGACCACCACAGTGTTGGTTCAAGCCCTTCCAGGGCCACAGCTGACGATTGGCTTTGTGGACCCATTGGGAGATGCAAATTAGCCCGCATCGCCTGGGGAACAGGGAGGCATCGCTAGAGGGGATTTCCTGGTGTGTATGAGTTCCAGCTCCGGCGCCTGCGAAGCTGAGTTTATCTGGGGAGTTCTCCCGGGTGCAGTACGTACATAGGCCTACTCTTTCTACATGGCTTGGCGCGGATGCCCATGAAAAAAACTTTGCTATGATCTTCAACCTCTACGAATCCGTTGTAAATTGAGGGAAGTAGACGTGGGCTGTAGGAACAATTGGATATGACGAAAAGAGGGAGAATGAAGTTGAAGGGTTATGAAAGTGATACAAAAGGGGGTAAAACGAAATGATCTGACTGGAAGCAAAAAACGTTCTTTATTGCGGTCATTTTGTACTGGATATAACACACCACGTTGCAATTTTCTCATTTAGTTGACTGCTATTATACCTTAACTGAAGTTTACAACTTTGTTACAAATGTCAGTTTCAAACAAAGTGACACCATGGGGCATTGTACAAAGACAGTGCCTGGCATAGAATTTGCACAACATTTCCCAAATTGCATAGTGCTTAATGGGGGGTGTAGTTTAACTAGGCTGTGTGCACCAAGCTTGTATTGAAGCTGAAGCTGGGGTGTGGGTGGTAGGCCTATCATCATTAAATGTGTTTGCCTTCGGTTAGCTAAGTACATGACGGTTACATTTGACAGAAAATGCAATAGGGGGATCTGAGAACAGGCCCGCTGGCCTCATTAAGTAGGCCTACATTTTACTACTATAGATGACATCAGTAGATTTCTGCTGGAAATAAATAAAATAACATTGCATAGGCAGGCGTTTGACCCTCAGATACTCCATGAGCTGAGATTAACACCCTCACACCATCTCAATGGAAGCTGCCCTTTCTTGTGCAGATGACCACCGAGTTACAGAAGGGACAGAATTAAAGAAAGTACGGAATTCAAAATACAAGCAGAAAGAAAGACACATACATTGACGATAGGAAGGCATTAGGCTTTCACACAAATTATATAATGTTGTGATTTCGGCCCAGATGATCAGGATCATTCATTATTCACACTTAGTTCGCACATGGCTCTTTGCAATGTCTGACAGCTGCACTTTATTAAGCTACTCTACAGCTTGAAGTCTGTCCCAATTGGCCCCCTTTACCCAAGCAAATAGTGCGTTTGACCAACAGGGATCCTTGGGCTCTGGTGGAAAGTGATGCGTTTGTGCAGGTATTAGGGGGTCTTTTGGGATTCCATCTCTCTTCAGCTGAGCCATTACTCTGGCATTGAAAGGCCCACTCCAGCCATTTAACCCTTTTATTGTTGCACATATCTATATTGTATTTAATTTGCACACCACTCTTGGCCAGAGCAACTTTCCGTGATGAGCGCATGAGTCTGGGGGCCGAAAAGCGACTTTCGAATGTGTTAACCCACTTTGCATTTTTTCTCATTTTATTTTGTGAAAACATTAAATCAAGTTGTGTTTTGATCCGAAGTCTGAGATGCCAAAGTGACAGATAAAATCTGACAATGGCAGACCTTACATACCATACGTTTTAGCAAATTCTTCCCATATCTTATTCTAATACTATGTCCCTTAAAATAATGAAATATAAAATTCTAAACACCTGGTTGGACTGGGGGCAGGTGAAATCCTATGTTATTTTCCCGATTGTTCAAATTCTACACAAAAAACTGCTCGCTTAATATCTGTTAAGTATACAAGCATTGAATAGGAATCATCATGCCTCACTTGCTCTGTGAATATTCAGTGTATCTTGTCAATTTCTAGATATATATATATAGAAATAGAAACTGAACATTAAGTGAATGCCAATTATAAAACAAACTTTTGCGTTGGTTTGATTGTAACTCTGAGCCGGCAATTTCGAATGCTTCCCACACACCATTATGACAAGATGGACTTCTGTTACTTTTCGCCTTGTTATTAACCAGCTTTGGGGTAGCTGGGGGGGAAGTGGTAACATGACAAACATCTCACAGACACAATGAAAAATGAACACAGTCGTAAAAACGTAGCGTAACTCCTTTACTATGACTCGGCTACATTGGAGGTTTGCATTTTCTACCTACAGCTGGTCAGCTGGTCAACAGTCGGTTTTCAATGCCGATTGGACTGTGGACTGTAGCAATACGGACACTTCCGCGCGGAAGTAGGAAGTTGTCTAAACCCTTGAGTTCTGATCCCAGTGCTAGTAGGGCTCAATGTAAATGTAATGTTAATGTATCTTATCTATAAGACCGTTTTATATCTGGGATTCGGCCAGTTGGCTGTAACAAAAACGCCTCAACAACAACCAGCTGTTATGAGTGTGGCTGAAGCTGAAGCTGCCGCAAATCAATCCGAGTTCTGAGAGAGTTGTCTGGCCTCCTTTTGTCATCCTGTACCCAGTACCGTAATACAGCATCCATTCAACCAGTTTTCCCGTTGGCTTACTGAAGGCAGCTGATGTCATGGTTCATTAATAGTAATTCCTGAGGAAGGCCACCGAAGCTGGGTTACTGTGCCAGCTCGCTTCAGCAGTCGGGTCAAAAATCAATAACGTCCTACTATTTCTCCTTTTGAGGCGCCGTTTAGAACATCGGTCAAGACTGAGGGACTTGCGGCCTTGCATTCTGTCGATCGTTAGTCTAAATCACCACATAAAATCCACTCCTCACACTGGCAATCCTTTTATAGTGTCAGGCGATCACGGACCAAGGTTTTCTTTTGGGGTGTCTCTGTCGTTTGGGATTATGTGGAGGATATAGTCGAGAGACGAAGGAACAGTAATTGCAGCAAAAATGTACTGGCAAAGAAAAAAAATAGATGAGCTTGAGTCACACCACGGGCTTGATACAAGGTTGCTGTATAATTGCCTGTCCAATTAGACTGTTGACATCAACACAAAGCAACAGCGGTTAATTATGTATTCACGTCTGTAATTTCTATCCTGTACGGTTTAGGTTGTGTCACTCTTGCAGGTTGAGGATGTCCTGAATGACTAAGAACTAGAACAAAAACAAGGACTACGGTTACATGTGTTAGATAATTGGGGAGGGGGGGCTTGAAACACCCAATCTGTCAGTGCCAGAGGAGACGTAGCACCAGGGGAGCGGTCTAGTCTCAATCCATTTCTTAAAAGGCTCCATCCTCGAGCATTCCCCCCCGGAGGTAATATCGCTCGCTCCTATCGGCTTGAGAAAATCATATGGTGTTGTGATTCAGGGGTGAAATATGGGCCAGATGTTCTTTCTGCTGACAACCTGAAACCTTTTGTAAAAGGCTTCTGTTGGCAATGTAGGAATGCAGCCGTTCGTGTAATGTTTTGGTATTGAAGAACAGAGAGCATGTCCGTTTCTTTCTGAAACATGTTCTTGACAAAGATTTTGTCATACACAGTCTTTTTTGTAACTTGCGTGAAGTCCCTTACCGCACTCCAAACACAAACTAGGTAGCCCCTATGTACTAACACTTGCCAGTTTCCCATTGAAACCGGAAGCAGTTTTAATTACCATCTAAAGTGCTGTTTCAATTCACAAAAGCTGCCCACTCAGCCCATGGTTTAGCTTGAGAGTGAACAAATTTGCTCGCTTGCAGGGTTGATATCACCCACAGCTCAATGCGAACCATCGTCACGTCTGTAACACTGGTGGCCGTGAAGTGTAAAAATTCTAATCAACACGGCAACATTTTGGTGTCGAACTCCTTGTGAGATGTGTAGCTAGGCGGCGAACTCCGTAGAGAATCAGCCAAGTCACCTCGGCAAGTGACCTTGCCAGTGTACGGCGTAACGTGTAATTCAAGGGCTGGGGTTGTAGTCTTTCTTCCCCCACCAATGCTCAGAATTGGAGAAGCAGTTTGGCGCATACTCTGTTACCTACACTAGATAGGGATTAGGGGCCCATTAGGGGGGCTCCCTGTCCCCTAATAGGCAGGATGCATCCAGCGCAGAAGTCTAATAGGGGGCGTGTGCCGATGATATGCCTGGATGTCATAGCATATCTAATTGGACAGGACGTTTAAACGGAGATACAGCTGAACTTCCGTCGTTACCTAACCAATCCTATTTCCTGTCACCTCTTTTCTGAGAGAGTTATTGGTCCCCGGTCGTTTTTTAAGGATCAGGTAGCAGCTAGCTTAATTCCCCTTGATTTAACCCATGACTGTCCCCTACTTTTCTCTTCCATTTAACAAAAAGTGGCAATCTCCCTTTTTGAGAGATCATCGGTTTCTCCGACGTGATGACAGCCGAGTAGTAGCATCTTGGAGACTTCTTTACCGCAACATCCCTGTCTCCCACTACAAAATGAATCTCAGTCAGGAGTGAGTGAGTGATTTAGATTCAGACATTGAACACACCAAAGCTTTTAAAACCAATGGTTGTGTCCCAAATTATACCCTGTTTTCGCTGCGGTGCACTTTTTTGACCAGAGCTCGATGGCCCATAATAAAAAAATCAATGCACTAGAAATTATGGTCATTTATCTGTGCTCTTAATTGCAATAAATGGCCTTTACCCTCCTGGGAATTATTGTATTTTGCTCACTGGGTTTTGAGACCTGTCTCTTTTTCGATTTTCGTTACCTTTTTATTTAATGACAGATAGCAGCAGACACCCCTTTAAAATACAGATCAGTCTACTCCCACAAGGATTTTCCGTGAGTGTCTGGGAACATACAGTTTAATTTACCAGCGGTAAGATAACGTTTTGACATGGCTATATGGTGGTTCTCCTAGATATTGGGATTAGTAAGTGTGTAGTGGATCTTGTTACAGATGTCAGGCCATACCTCCTCATATAAGTGTGTAGTGGATCTTGTTACAGATGTCAGGCCATACCTCCTCATATAAGTGTGTAGTGGATCTTGTTACAGATGTCAGGCCATACCTCCTCATATAAGTGTGTAGTGGATCTTGTTACAGATGTCAGGCCATACCTCCTCATATAA
>JACXGK010005063.1:0-34839 GCA_016801125.1 Novumbra hubbsi | reverse complement strand
GACTGATCAAGTGACCCAGGAAAAGGAGGGGAGGGGGACTGGCCAGAAGGGTCCGGCAGACTTCCTGGCGCCGGACACAACAACACCATTCTCATCTCCCTTGGAAGAGGTCACCAGATGGTTCACCCCAGGGCTGGGGGCTGCCCACGAGACGGACACTCAGAAAGCACGCGCAGAAACGTCTATGCAATTGTGTGTGTGCGCAGCAAATTGTATGCGCATTGTGTGGAAAGGGGGGCTATTTAAAGGGGTCCGATGTGAACGCACTTTAGATCTACATTTCCGGCGAGACAGATCTCCGGGTGCGCATTCGTAATAAAGGTGTATGATTTGGGAAGACTTGAACGGCGTGGACATTCTCTGATTTGCAACCCGGGGGGAAACTTTAGTTCCTACAATGTCATGGAGGCTTTGGGGATAGGTCTGTGTTCAGCCATTTCCTGGTCAAGCGTTTCCTTGGGGGCATGCATTATGCGTTAAGTTGGATGCCTTGCAAAATATGTTTTGTAACCTTGATTTACATTGAGGGCAGACAGAGATGTTCCATTTACTATTACTGTTAACTATCTGTTCAGATCCTTCCCACCTCTTTTCAGACAGGGGAACGTTCTGCCCATGCACTTTTAAAATAAACCCTTTGTATTTTTTTGAGCATGTCTTATTCCAAATTTCCACCACAACACTGAAATGGTTTTAAAGCTATTATTATCCAACATCTTAAAATGCACACGTCAATTAGGGAAATCAATATTATTTGCCCCCCAACCCCACTAGCAAACTTAGTTTTGGGAACTCGTTATTTTTTAACTCTGCATAAAGCCATGCCTGTGGCACGGGAACCTGAATTCAATAAATAAGAGGTGTGATCTAATACTTTATATAGTGTATCTTACATATGGCTTTTTCAACAGTTTGAGATTAGCTTTAATCACATTACTGACTTTAGGTTTTGACATATTTTTTTAACACAAAAAGACAGTTCTCCTGTTGTCTTGTATATGTTTGACTGTAGGTGTTTGATTTTAATTTGCTTGCTGTTTTTTGTCATTTAGACTGTTACAATTAGTTACGGTTTGCATATGCATATGCTACCGGTGTGTCAATGGATTTGTTTGTCTTGTTCTTACCCATTTCACGCTCATGGATCTCAATTTCCGTTGTTGTTTCATAATTCCTGGCCAAGATGAGAATACTCTCTTCCACTGTATGTAAGAGTTTGGTGATGGTGTATTCCCGGTGTTCCTCTTTGATTCTGTTCCAAGCCACCAACTCGTCTTTCTCAACCAAATTGTTCACCACATTTAAAAATGTCTGTGGGAGAAAAAGGAAGGCAGTTTTACAAAATCATTTGTAAGTATGAAGAAGCAAAAACTAATTATTTTTATGCATTGAGCAATAAGTAATGTTTTGCAAAGGGGTCAAATACTTATTTCACTGAGTAAAATGCAAATCAATTCATACACATCTGAAATTAGTTTTTCAGGAAATGTTTTCTGTCTCTCACTGTTCAAATAAATAAAATAATAGACTGATCATTTCGTTTTAGGTAGGCAAACGTACAAAATCACCAGGGGATCAAATATTTTTTTCCTTCACTGTAAACTGTAACTGCCAGTCATGGCCTGTGCCATGCTGGCCATTGCAGTTTTATTGGGGGTCAAGGAAAGCTGCAGGGCATCTATTGTGTTTGTACATATTTGGGGGCCAAGCAGCAAGGCTGCGATGGCACCGATTGCATTTCTACCCTTCTCGTTCTTATTATTATTATTGGGGGCCAAGCAGCAAGGCTGCAAAGGCACCCATTGTGTTTATACCTTTTTAAGTGAGGGAGTCCCCCCCTTTATGTAATCTTATATCTATATTTATTCATTATAACCACCCTAACTCCTCCTACAGTTCTTGCACTATCGAGACATGACAGGTATCAAAATGTGTGTCCCGTTTCTGATTGCGATGCTATTGTTTTGTAAAAGATTTCGTTGCAAGGTTTAGGAAATATTTATGTTTTTGTGGCAAAAACATACTGGCCAAAGGGTAGTTAGCCACACTGAATGTCGGTTGCCTAGCAACCTATGTAGACACATTTACCAGAATGAGCCCATGCAAATGGCTGCAGGATCTGATTACAAGTACTGCTAGTTGGCTACAGTAGTGTTTATGCAGTGACATTGAAATAGCACCGATTTCTAACACCGGTTACATAATATCTAAAAGGATTGTTACGTTAGTTTCAGCCAATCAGAGACACGTCATTTTAGCAAGCCTCACTAGATTTGTCAGGGTTCTACCCTGACACGACTCAGTTCTGGTCCTCCTTTGTTTCGCCTCTACTCTGCTCATTTTATCCGAGCTCACTCTCCTCGTTTCCCTTTGTGCTCCCATCTATCTTTATCACTCCTGACCTCCTCCCTCACGTCGTGCGTTTGGATCCCCAACCATCCCTCCGTTCCACCCGGTCCCTTACAAGATTGATTTCCCTATACTGATCAAAGTATTAAAAGAAATTTAATCTGAAGAATTAAGGAATATCTTAAAGGAAAAACGTGAAATTGCATTGTTGTTGTTCAGTTTATTCGTTTCTGTTAGCCGAGACGAAGGCGCGTCGTGGGGCAGGTGCCGGGACGAGGGCCGGTCGTGGGGCAGGTGCCGGGACGTGGGCGCGTCGTGGGGCAGGTGCCGGGACGAGGGCCGGTCGTGGGGCAGGTGGCGGGACGAGGGCCGGTCGTGGGGCAGGTGCCGGGACGTGGGCAGGTCGTGGAGCAGGTGCTCTGGCGCCGGTGGTTCACCTACCAGGACCTGGGGCGCCGGCGAGCAGACGCTTTAGCGGAGGCTGCCTGTTTGCCAGGCCCCAGTCCGGGATGCCTGGTTAGCCCGCTCCCCCACCAGGGAGACGTGTTTAGAGTAGGCAGGGACAGGTACTGAGACTTCCCAGACCTCCCCTCAGGTTCCAGCCATGGCACCCCAGGGGACCCTGTTACCCTGTTAGTAAAAAAATGTTTTGGGGGGGGCCCCTGGGGTGCAGCCGGGCTGGGTGCCGAGGTAACCCATGGATCTAGGGTGAAAGGTGGATTTCTCCACCCCCTATTGACAGCCTGGATCATCATCAGTAAGGTCCCAGTCCTCATACTCTGCCCCTGAATCATCGGAGGAGAGGGAGTCTGATCCCCAATCCCCTAACCAACTATATTCCCCTCTCATCCGATGCTGCTCGTCGAATGTCGCTGGTTCCTTTAGGTTGTTTATTCTATCACGGTCTCGGTGTGGGACGGAACCATATGCAGACATTTTGAAAGTAAACGTGAATTTAATTCCAAGACAAGACAAAACAAACTGTACACACGAAAATGAAAGGTGCTGAAATGACCAGCAAAACTATGTTATGTTAAACTAAACATAAAATACCCTGTGAAAACTTCTAACGAACATGTCAAGTATCCACAGAACTAAACATAAAATACACTGTGAAAACTTCTAACGAACATGTAGAGCACAGGTGTCAAACCGGATCCACGGAGGGCCGAGTGTCTGCAGGTTTTCACTGTCACCTTGTACTTGATGGATTAATTAGGTCACTAATTGGTTACGTCTACCCTCACCTGGTTGTTTAGGTCTGAACTGGGAACCAATTTACAGGAAAAAACAAAAACCTGCAGACACACGGCCCTCAGAGGAACCGGTTTGACACCCCTGATGTAGAGTATCCACAGAACGGGAACAATAAACAAGGCAGGACCGTGAACGTTGTTAAGGTGGCCTAGAGGCACCTCTATACGTCATGTCCTGACTGTGAGCCCGAGGCACAAAGATGGCCAGGGGCCCCCAGCCAGGACATGACAATTGTGTTAAATCTATTTGTTTGAAATGTAAGAACTTTTTATTTATTTATAGAACTCTAGAGAATTTACAGCAGCATTCTAGAATTCTACTGGGGTGTAAAGGGTTAACACTAGAAGCGCCAGAGTGGGCACATTTTACCCAGTGAAGAGGAAAGAAATTATATCTTCGCTCTCGATCAAATTCCAGGACCCTGCTTTTTTGACTTTTCCTAAATATGTGTGTTTTATCACCCAGTATTTTTAAATGGTCAAAATCACACGGAGAAAAGCTGATTTAAGTCTTTTTCATGTTAAATTGCGCGTTCTGCTATTTTTATTGCTGCATTCCATGGTTGCAATTCTCTTTCTATCAGCAGATGTCACAAGGGCTGCCGTATACGAGTTTTCTGTTATTTAGAAGAAAAAAAAATCTTTAAAGTTTATAAATATATAGATCAGTGGTATTCAATTAAAATGTAGAAAGGTCCAGTTAGACCAAATTACTTCAAGCAAAGGTCCGGAACGTCTTATTTGTGTTATGATTCAGTGCCATACATATTGAAGTAGTCTAGTAGTTGTATGTATTGTGGAATTCGTTATTCATAAGAAGTAGTAAGGCGAAGGGTTAATAAGTTACTTGGGACATGCCATGAGAAGGGGGGGGGGGTCAGGAAGTTAGGAGAATAAGACAATGGACATTTTGTGCATGGAAACCTATAGATTAACTCCTAGCTTGACCACCACACATGGGACTGATAAAGGGAGACCGGCCAGAGGGGTCCTGCAGACTTCCTGGCGCCGGACACAACAACACCATTCTCATCTCCCTCCGGAAAAGGTCACCAGATGGTTCGGGCTGGGGGCTGCGACAATGAGACGGACGCTCAGGAAGCACGCGCAGCAACTTCTATGCATTGACTGTGTGTGTGTGTGGCTATTTAAACTGTCCGATGTGAACGGACTTCAGATCTTCATGTCCGGCAAGACAGATCTCCGGGTGCATTCGTAATAAAGGTGTATGATTTGGGAAGACTTAACGGCGTGGACATTCTCTGATTTGCAACCCGGGGGAAACATTAGGTTTCTACAGTATGTAGAAAGCAACAGTTTAATTTATTTGACTCTCAAGTAAAAAAAAAATGTACAATTCAATAACAATAATACATATAGCTGCAAGCAGCAATTTGGGTTACTCCAAAACATTGGGGACAATTCGAAAATTGACAGACGTGTACCGCACGCATTCGCAAAATGCAGAAGCGTAAAAGCGTCTGCATACAAAGGGGAGTTGAACCATGAACCCTGAGTTCACAATTGGTTCACTCTAACCACAGCCCCACCAGTGAAGCTAATAATTTGACTATTTCGGAATGTTTAGTATTTTTTTATTGAAAATATACGTGACCCTAATAATAAAACCTACAATTACAATAGGATTACTCCTGACGGAATAACACTAATAATATTACATATGAAAATATTCCACTGAGTAGTCTAAAGTGTTTGATTGACACAGACATCTGGACAAACGGGTTAGGGTTAGGGTTAGGCTAACCCTAACCCTAACCGTTAGAAAATACACGGAAGCGGGAGCTGAGCTAAATTATGCAGGAAAGTTAAAATTGACAGATGCCGAACTAAAAGCATTCGTGGATCTTATTTATTTGAGAGGTGCTACTGGCGGTAAAAGCATGCACCTCGATGATTATTGGTCGACCGAAATTAAAATAAAAAATTCTCAGATATCTGCGCTTTGATGACAGGACCACAAGGACTGCCTGTCTTGTGAATGATACATTTGCGATGATATCAGAGGTATTTGATACGTTTGTGAAATACAGTGCAGTGAGAACATAACTGTAGTAGATGAACAAGGCGCGGTGTCGCTTTACACAATACATGGCCAATTAACCGGACACATTTTGCATTGAATTCTGAATAGCCGTTAAACAAAAAACATGTTTAATGCACAACGCAATTTATGGAGAAATGAAAGTAGTGGACAATATTGTTATGCGACTGCGAAAAGGAGATGTAAAGTCAGCGTTCAATGTTCAGGGAACCAAACTTGTGAGCTCTGCCAGGCATGTTACCGATTTGACTTGAGACCAAATCTATTGATTCGCGATGCGGTCTTGGGTGGGGGGTGGGTGCATTCTTTACTAGCTCAAGCAAAGAAACAAAAAAACCCTGAGCACAATGCAATTCCCTAAGACTAACCTATTAGAGTATCCACAAATTACACACACCCGTTCAATTACTCATTTTCATATCAGGTGATTTTACACAAATATTTCAAACATTGTCATTTTAATAGCTCCTCCTTGTCCTGCCTATGGTGTAGTAGGGAGATGATTGAAAATGAAGGTTAAGCTATTATGTAAAACGCATTATATAGATTTTATAATGCGTTATTTTTTCTGCCACATTGTAGTGTACAATATTATAATAATTAAAATTATTATAATTTTTGGTTTACTCCAAAAAATGAGGACAATTGAAAAATTGCGGAAGGAGAAAAGGAAATTTTAAGTTGTTGCAGACAGAAGGAATTGAACCATGAACCCTGGGCTTACTATCCGTACACTCAAACCACTGCACCACCAGAAAGTTAATGACACATCCATTTCGGAATGTTTGGTATTTACCTAATTCAAAATATACAAGAAAGAGGTTTAGAATTATGTGCTTACTTTGTTCTTTTAAAAGTCACTTATTTTATATAGTGATATTTGGGTTTTGTGAGCAGGTCGATTTATTGTGAAATTTAGAACGTAACACGGACATTGGCCATAGATCGACACTAAGGTGAAGGCGCAAGATAATCTCCTTGAAATCACCAGTTCAGTTGCCAAAGTCATTATGACTTTATATTTCCTTCGTTGCTATTTGTATAATTCCACCAATATAAACTGCAATATTGAGTGCGATATTATATGGTATAAAACCAAGCCAGACCGGCGTCTTTACACATTGTAGTTACTGCAATCGTTACACCCTAACCTCGAAATTCGAGCAACACTGAAACAAACACGTTGACACAAGTTAACAGACACCCAAAAGTTTCTGCCTCGACTTTGGATCCGTACAAGAAGCGCCATCTAGCGACCATTACGTGTCAGTAAATACGTCCCTGTCTGTAGACTCATGGGAAAATTTTGCCCAAACGGCGCTTTATGGGGGTAACAATGGCTCGGCGCTTCTAGTGTTAAAAAGGCCTCAAATGCTTCAGAAAGCCTTGATTTCCAAGTACTAGGACTGGTAGCTGGGCAAACACTGACTCCCACATTCAAGCTGGGAACCAAGTGACACATTTTGTAATAGCTGCTGTGCAGCATATAGGTTTCTCAACTCGATTGGAGTGTTTCTTTTAATATACCCACCCTGGCTAGTGTAGTGAGCAGAGAAAAATGCACAATTTACCACAGCATTTGTAGTCAGTTGTTCTTCTGTCTGTGCTCACCCGCACCAGCTGGGGTTGTCCACATGGTCCTTAAATCACCAAGCCACTGAAGCACTCACACCCCATGGGTGTAACGATTGCAGTAACTACAATGTGTAAAGACGCCAGTCTGGCTTGGTTTTATACGATATAATTTTGCGCTCAATATTATCAATCACATTTACATTCAGTTCTTATACACTCAGGTTATTTGAATATTCATATAGTATAATCAAGCAAGAGTCATGGTATCAAGTACCAGGTATGTGTGTTTGTCTTTTCCCTTCCTGACCCCATCCTGTTCTACCCCTATCCTGTGTTTATCCAGGTACCCCAATAACCCACCCAGAGGGGTAAGTATCACCCCCTCATGGCCAAATTCCTATGGATCAATGAACAGTGAGGTGATAAGGAGAACAGATGGGCACAGTGTATTTACAGGACAGATAGGTGTCACCAACAAACACAGACCAGATCCTTTATGACCCTAAACTTCCTTTTGATGTGTAAAAGAGTATGTCTGCGAGAATGGGAAGAAAATTTACTCTCACACAACGAAGATAATATAAAGTCAAAATCACTTTGGCAACTGGTGATGTCAAGGAGATTGTCTTGCGCCTTCACTTTACTGTAGATCTATGGCCAATGTCTGTGTTACGTTGTAAATTTCAAAATAAATCGACCTGCTCACAAAACCCAAATATCACAAAAAAAACAAGTGACATTTAAGAACAAAGTAAAAACACAATTCTTTCATGTATATTTTCAATTAGGAATATACCCAACATTCCGAAATGGTTAAGTTAGCAACTTCGCTGGTGGCGCGGTGGTTTGTGTACTGATTGTAAACCCAGGGTCCATGGTTTGATTCCTCCTGTCTGCTACATCTTAAAAGTAGCTTTTCCAATTGTCCCCAATTTTTTGAGTAACCCAAATTGCTGCTTGCATCTATATGTGTTATTATTATATTGTAGACTAAAAAGTTGCAGAGAAAATAACGCATTATAAAATCTATATAATGCGTTTTACATAATAGTTTAACCTTCATTTTCATTCCATAAATTGCATTGTGCATTCAACATGTATTTTGTTTGCGGCTATTCAGAATTGAATGCCAAATGTGTCCGGTTTATTGGCCATGTATTGTATTATATTCACAAGATGGGCAGTCCTTGTGGTCCTGTCATCAAAGCGAAGAGATCTCAGAATTTTTTATTTTCATTTCGGTCAACCAATAATCATCGAGTTTCATGCTTTCACTAGCAGTAACACATCTCAAATAAATAAGACCCACGAGTGTTTTTAGTTCGGCATCTGTCAATTTGAACTTTTCTGCATAATTTCGCTCAGCTCCCGCTTCTGTGTATTTTCTAACGTTTGTCCAGATGTCTGTGTCAATCAAACACTTTAGACAACTCAGTGGACTTTTAATATTTTCATATGTAATATTATTAGGGTTATTGCATCAGGAGTAATCCTATTGTAATTGTAGGTTTTATTATTAGGGTCACTCCGTCATGTATATTTCCCAGTCGAAAACTACCAAACATTCCAAAATAGTCAAATTATTAACTTTGCTGGTGGTGGGGCAGTGGTTAGAGTGTACCGATTGTAAACTCAGGATTCATGGTTCAACTCTCTCTGCTACAGCTTTAAATTTGATTTTACGCTTCCACATTTTGCAGAAAATTTGTCTGTCAATTTTTGAATTTTCGTCAAAGTTGTGGAGTAACCCAAATTGCTACTTGCAGCAATATGTATTATTATTATTGGATTGTACACATTATTTTACTTGAGTCAAATAAAATGAACCATTGCTTTCTACATACATACAACTACTAGACTACTTCAAAATGTATGGCACTGAATCATAACACAAATAAGACGTTCTGGACCTTTTCTTGAAGTAATTTGGTCTAACTGGACCGTTCTACATTTTAATTGAATACCACTGATCTATATATTTATACACTTTAAAGATTTATTTTTTCTAAATAACAGAAGACTCGTATACGGGAGCCTTTGCGACATCTGCTGATAGAAAACAGAATTGCTGTCACGGTTGTAGTGAGGTGCAGAACCAAATGCAGACATTCTTGAAAGTAAAGGTGATTTAATCCAATAAACAGACAGAGACAAACTAACACAAACTGTAAACGTAAAGAAAAGGTGCTGTGCGTACACAGCAAACAGAACTTAACTAAATACAAGAACCGTGTAGAGTATCCACTGAAACTGGAATAAAACAAAGGCCAAACCGTGACGTTGTGGAACACAAACAATAAACCACACATAGTGTGGTGAAAACCCTAACCTAAGTAGGCTCCCCAATCAGAGTCAACTGAATGCAGCTGCTCTGACTGGGGAGCCCACAGCGGCATGGAGAAGGCTAGAGGCCTCTCCATAGGTCATGCTCTGAAACGGCCAGGGGCCCGCAGCCAGGGCATGACAATTGCAACCATGGAATGCAGGAATAAAAATGGCCGAAAGCGCAATTTAACATTGAACAGGAATGAAATAACCTTAAATCAACTTTTCTCGGTGTGATTTTGACAATTTAAAAATACATATTTAGGAAAAGTTAAAAAAGCAGGGTCCTGGTATTTGATCAAGAGAGAAGATATAATTTTTTTCCTCTTCACTGGGTAAAATGGGTCCAATGAAGTTATCATATTCCGAATGTAGTACTCTTAAAGCATTAATTAAATATATAAGTAGGCTGGCAACAGAAAATACATAGTTTGACTGAGTCTTCGCTATTGTCGATCTTTATTTTTGTCACGGTACAGTTGCATACTGTAGTTCTATGGAACTGAGCAAATTGAGCTCAAATGTATTGAACGTAAGAAAATAAAAACGTAACTGCAATTTTTTTTTTTTCAAAAAATAAAAGCAAGATTAACAAGAAATATTTTATCGTATGGAAAAATGGATTAAAACGTGGTAAAATAGTATTCTTAACTCAACAACCGTATTTTCACGTTTAATCTTAACATTTCTGACGTCATGTTTAGAAAAAAAAGGTAACATGTAAGTATTAACACAAAGAACTACAATTATGTGTAGTTTGTAAATTCCAAATATGCTTTCATTAGATTTGATCCGAGATAATTTTGAGCCCTTGCAGCCTCTTGCACTCAATCACTTACCTGGTGGCGTCAATTAAGTCATTAGGGAAATGGCATATTTGTAATTCTTTCGTTAAATAAATAATATCATGGTTAAAATGTCATTGTTTTTGGTTAAAATACATCGCCTTTATCTATAGATATTGTTTTAAGAAAAAAAAAGATTGATATGTCCATATTCGCTAGAATCTTGATTCCTATGTTTTTAGTTTTAGTACTATTTTGTTAGCGGGTCTGGCCTGCTCTAAGCTTTAACCAAATTATTACCCAAAAACATGAAAAAAAGTGTTCCCATCACCCCCGTACACTAAGACATAAATATACTAATCTAAAGAATTAAAAAATAAAGATTACTCTGAGAGTTGCTTTGGTCATGGCCAGTCTCACGGTTTGATTCTTCCCCTCAGAATTCAACAGCAAGGATGATCGAGAGAGGGCCTCCACATAAGAGATTACATCCACCGAAGTCAGTTCTCCTGAAGTCTGTTTTTCAATCTCCATCATAAGGCTCTGAGGATCTGTAAGATTTCTTATCTACAAAAGAAAGACACAAGTTTAAGTCATCTCAAATGGATGTTTTCTCTTTGAAAAGCCAAAATACAATGGTATACTTAACATTGTATCCTAATCTATCACTTTATATTTTTTATAAAAAAGTGAACCAGAGAAAATCAACATATTTAACATATGCATTTTACTAATGTATTTTCCTACAAATTGTTCTCACATAAATGTATCATGTACACATAAAGATCATGCCTTCCTGATTAGACATGTTGATTTATAAACATTAATTGATACATCTATATAGAAAATACATAAATGCCTTGACCGTGACAACATTCTATTAGATAAGTAACTTGGTAACTTTCCCATAAGTTGAGAATTATTACTACATAACTGATATGTGAATGTATATTAACAACGGTATAAACAGTTTTACAAAATTGGCAGTAATATTTTTTTTTTTAAGTAAAAGCATTATAAGTATGTCCAAATTGATGAAAGCAGCATTGCAGGTGGAAAGGAATTTGGTGACTTCAAACTGGCACTATGCAAACTATTTTCTGTAACCAACACACACATTCTCGGTTACTGGGCAATTTCATCGGAAGCTAGCAAATGCTAAGTGGCAGTTCCGAGTTGTTAGCTGTTATAACGTCGAAACCTGATGAATACTACTGTGAACAAAACTGACTTGTAAACATGAAAGTATCAGTTCAACTGAAAAATGTATTTATATAGCGACAATTTGCCCTGGTAAGAGATTCATAGAATTTGCATTTACCTAGAATGCTTTAGTAGTCACCTAGAATAGTTCCAACAGTTTTGCACATTAACTCTAACCTTGATTCTAAACCCAGTTGTAACTTATACCTTAAACCAAACACATACGGCAAAGCATGCCTTTTTCTAAACAGAGAGGGGATGACTGTCCTTATAATTTAAACTCTTCCTGATGTTACAACAATTTGGTCCCTGTTATATAGTTCAGTCAGAAGCACACACAAACACACTTACACATTTGCACGCACTGCCTTTTTCTGTCCCTCTCTCAAATGCATGCATACATGCAGTAAACATGACTGCATCTGTGCACGCCATTGGTATGTGTGAGAGGGCTGGAAATAATCTTACTGAAACACGTGTGTGTCAGATAAAATATGAGCACCATGCCTCTGTACATGTAAGTTGTCACAAAGAGTTGTGGTGCAGAATACAGCCAAAGCCAAAAACCCTGATGAGCCACACCTGAAATCTATCAAAGACAAAAGGGACTCAGGGGCTGTTTTTGTTGTTGCAGAAAGTGAAGACCACGCAACCTAGCCCAACAGCCCAGGAGATGGACCAACTATTTTTCATTACACCCCTGAATGGTTTTGTTTATTTTGTTTTTACCTGTGTGATTATGTTAAAATAAATGCCCACAGGCAACCCAGCAACTCTGTGTTGTGCCACTATGTCTCCACCCTGCAACACTGGTGGACGATGCAGGCATATTAGTTGAATGAGGTTACCTACATCGCATTTAATATTTTCTTTGCTCATTGTTTTTTTACACGGGTTTGTCTGAGTTCAGGTTTATCACCTCCATTCCCCATTCCAGGATGTTTTTGCCCGCCCTGTTGTGTCATTTTGATTTCTGAATAGTCAGTACGAATGTTGTGTAGTAGGGACCTTCAAAGACGCTCAGTGCCATCTGATGGAGGTCTCTAAAGTACCGTAGCCTCAGTTTGTCAAGTAACAGCAGCAGCTTTGTTTTCCCAGCAGACTTCCAAGATGCCCATGACTACCTCAGGCTGAAGGAGGAGATCCTGGCAATACTGGGCCTGTCCCTGGGACCTGCTGCGTGCCAACTCCATCTGTGGCAGCACACCCCTGGCACCCAAAAGGCACAGCTCCATTGGCTTGCAATGAGTTGGCTACATGGGTTTGCTCGTTTTGGCACTATTTTCATAGGAGAACATACAGAAACTTACCATTTTGGATCCCAAATTTATCATATTTTTTAACAATTTAAATCATTTACAAAAACGAATTCTCTAACTAGGATCATACTAGATAATCTGTATATAGGCCCCAGGTTAGAAAATAGCAAACTTTTCATTTAAATATATTTTGATTATTTATATACTTTTCATGAGAGCTGAGAATGTCATGCTTTTTCATGAGGAATGATACACTTTTGTTAATATTTGTTTAAGGTTTTCTGAAGCATAAAGGATAACTTTGATAGGCTATTTTCTTGTGCTCTTCAGAATCAGAAAAACAGCAGGCTATTTTTGTAACGTTTGCTATAGACTTATACGTTTAAAAAATGCACAGTTGTTGATCAATTCATCATATATTGGTATGATTATGCATAGTTAGAGTTTGATTATGTCTTTGCTAATACATCACCCCTGATAATGCATGCTAGCGCTGTGACTAGCTTTATAGGCCTGATAATTAACAAGCTACTTAGCACTCGACTAGTATCACCTAAAGGCACTGTGGGAATGTTGCAAGCTCTGTAGAAATGCTTGTTAATGAGACCCCTAGGGACTGATACGGAAGTTGGCTAACTTCATAAGCCTGCCAGTTAACAAACTATTTAGCACTTGGCTAGCATTGCCTGAGGACCAGTATTTACCAGAGGTTTCGAGATGATCTTTTTTATATATACCTTTTAATCTTTTTTTTACCCCATTTTTTTATCCCATTAAGACACACAGGCATTGTGTGTCTTAAGGCATGGTATCTATTCTTCATTATATTAAAGAAAATGTACAGCTGAGACTAATAATAATTATTAATAATATTAATACATAATACCAATAATGCTTTTCTGGGACCCAAAGACCACTCACATTTGATACACAGACAATGAAAAGTAATGGATTCAAACAAGACACTAGAAGACGGTAACAGATTCAGAGTCACAGATTGATTGCGGAAGTGAGTTCCGCAGCCCTGGAGAAAGCCCTGTCTCCAAATCTCCGTAGCTTGGACCAGGGGGATGATGAGGTGGCTAGCTGTCGCAGAGTGCTGTGACCAAGTGAGTTGGTATTGGGGAATATGATTGGATAGGTATCGTGGGATAAGCTGATGGAGGGCTTCATAGGTGATTTATAGTCAATGCGCTGCCAGGACCTGGTGTGGTTGAGGAGTCTGTCTGCTGTGTCATTTATGGCAAATGGACCAATGAAAAGTTGATGCCAGAAAGAGAGTTGCAATTTTCTAAGGGGGATGAGATTAATACATGTTAATAAAGATTTCTGCTGTGGTACGGGAGAGGGAGGCCTTTTGTAGAGGTGGAAGAATCCGGATTTGACTGTCTGTTTTATGTGTTGTACAGAACCTAACGCCTAGGTTGTGTGCTTGGGAAGTTGGAGAGACAACAGTGTCATCGATGGTCCAAAAGTTAGATAATGTTCTCACAATCACATGCTGACATATTGATCAAATCTAAATCCTGGCTCTCTGTCTTTGTCCTACACCCCCTGTCCACGCCTCTTAAGGGGGTTATCCATGTGACTGTAAATGGTTTTATGGCCAGGAGCAGGCCATCTGGGGTTTGTTGTGGGATAGACCTTGTGTAGTCATTGGTTATTGCCTCTGACCCCCCCCCTATGTATTCTGGCATAAAACGTTGTGTTAACTTTGCCATCTTTGGAGATTGCCAGGAGGATAACATGTGAGAACATGTAAGACTGTGGAAGGTTAACATCGATGGATGGATCATGCAATAAAGATGGAATCTTAAACAAAATCTTACTAACTAATAACAACACTTTGCTGTCCAAATCTATATTATCTAGAAGAATCTGAATTAATAGACCTTTTTCTAACAAATACATGTCACGAATATATTGAAACACTAGGCAAGAAAAACGTTATTTTACCTCCATAAGATTTAAAAACAAATTATAAACACTTCTCAGACCAAGAGAAGTGTTTATCATTTCTTCATCCATGAATTTGTGGCTAAAAGCTCTCAGTGACTTTGAGCCTTTATACACAATTTGCATATTGGACCCAGTTGCAGCATTCTCCTTTTTCTTTTCAAAACTCTAGAGACTTAGGGTAAAAAAGAAAACTAATCTTTGACTCAAAATGCGTCTTCATATAAAAAATTATAGATCATGGGCCTTGACGAGGAAAGCTGATGATACAGGTGACAAGCAGATTTTTTGACAACTGAGAAATAAAAGGACTAGAGGTAACTTCCTACTAGAGGTAGGTCCATTTCGGTAAGTCCTCGACAACCTTACCAAAGCAAATTATATTGGACGCTGGGATCATTATTGACCCATCAGGTGCGTAATGCCTTCAGTAATCATTTTTTTTTTTTTTTTAAGTAGCTAACATAATCCAGAGTGGTATATTTCCTCAGCCCTCGGGGCAAGAAAAAAATAATATATATTTTTTTTTTAATTCACAGAAAGAAGTCTTATCTGCGTTCTCTGCAATAGATTCTTAGAATTTCGTAGGCGCTGACAATCTGGGTACAAATGTACGGAAATGTGCCACTCCTGTCATTGCTAGTACAGTGATGCACATTTTCAATCAACCATTGGTAGTAGGAAAGATTCCTAAAGCCTGGATCACCTAATCACCGACCCATCCTCAAGCTTGCCTGTTTGGCAAAAATTCTAGTCCTTGGTGAATAATCTGAGGAAAGCATGTCTTTTAATGATAATATACTTGTATTTTTGCTGTATAATTTGCTTAAAGAACACAACACAGAGGAATTGTACTTTGCTACCTTGTGCTATATGAGGTATCATATAGTGGTGAATCATACATGAGGTATCATATAGCAAACAGCTGGTATCAATTATTGAGGGGCCCTAGACAACCCAACAAATGTGTATGTGTGGAGCCAATCACCTTATAAGGAACACTATACCAGTCCCTATAAGGTTAGGATATCAAATGTTTTTAACCATTTACAGACCTCCACGATACTTTGCAAAATTAATGGATGATTTTGCTGAACTACTTTCTGTCATATCCGTTGATTATAACTGGTTTATTATAACCGGGGATTTTAACATCCACCTAGATAATGTTACCGACAAACATGCCAAAGATCTTTCGGCACTACTTGACACTTTTGATCTCACTCAACATGTGAAAGAACGTACACACACTCGTGGCCACATTCTTGATCTGGTTATCTCAAAATGGCTTGAAATTTCCTCTGTCATGGTTAAAGACATGGCACTGTTTGATCATTTCTGTGTGTTTTTTGAAGCACTGATCACCCCGGAAGTTCAAGTAAACTCTGTTTCTGTTAGGAAAAGGTACATTAATGAGAGCACTAATGCTCAGTTTATGGAGGCCATAGCTATCTTGCCAACATTAAGTGCAGAGTCAGTTGATGAACTCCTGGATGACTTTAACGCCAAAATATTGAATGTCATGGATCATGTTGCACCGATAAAGGTAAAGAAAACTCAGAGCAAACAGAAAGCACCTTGGAGAAACAAGGTAGCGATAACTGCCCTGAAAAGAGAATGTAGGAAAACAGGAAGTAAGTGGAGAAAAACTAAACTTCAAATCGATTATGACATCCATAAACAAAGCCTTGGTAGGTTCAATTATGAGTTACGCAAGGCTAGGCAGCAACATTTATCGGGAATGATAAACAACAATATCAACAATACCCGCACACTATTTGCTATGGTTGACAAGCTTACAAACCCTCTAAGTCAGACAGCATCAGAACATGTGTCTAAAGTTAAATGTAATGAATTTGCGTGTTACTTTGGTGAAAAAAAAACAAAATTATTAGACTGAGCATTAGTACAACACAGTCAAAGAATTTCACTGCACCATCACTAAAATCAACAGGACATAATTCTGTTATTATGTCGGTTTTTAATACAATTGATTAAACAACCCTAAAGGAAACAATTCATCATCTTAAAGCGTCCACATGTTGTCTCGACACCCTGCCATCTGACTTTTTTAAAAACCATTCTTAACTCTATAATAATGGACCTTTAGCAAATAGTTAATAGCTCCTTGAAATCAGGAATTTTTCCTAAATCCCTAAAAACAGCTGCCATTAAACCTCTACTAAAAAAGAGAAAACTGGATGCATCTAATTTAAACAACTATAGACCTATTTCAAATATCCCTTTCATAGCCAAGATCATTGAGAAGGTTGTCTTCAATCAACTCAGCAAATTTGTGAACTCAAATGGTCTCTTTGACAAATTTCAGTCAGGCTTCCGACCTCATCACAGTACTCAAACAGCTCTGATTAAAGTTCTGAATGATATACGGCTGAATACTGATTCAGATAAAATAACAGTCCTTTTTCTACTAGATCTCAGTGCTGCATTTGATACTGTAGACCACAGAACTCTTGTCGACAGGCTGGAAAATTGGGTAGGACTGTCCGGGACAGTCCTCAATTGGTTTAGGTCGTATTTAAATGGTCAAAGTTACTTTGTCACTATTGGCAATCACAAATCTGATAGGGTGGCTATGACATGCGGAATTCCCCAGGGTTCAGTTCTCGGACCGCTTCTGTTCAATCTCTATATGCTACCTCTGGGCCAAATTCTACAAAACAACAACATCAACTACCATAGCTACGCAGAAGATACTCAAATATATATGGCTCTTGAACCATCGGACTATAGCTCAATAGACGCATTGTGTCACTGCATAGAACAATTAAATACCTGGATGAACCAACATTTTCTACAATTAAACCAAGATAAAACAGAGATTATTGTATTTGGCAACACAAACAACAGAACAAGTATTACTAAAGAGCTTGACTCTCGGGCCCTAAAGACCACAGTGACCAAGTGCGTAATCTTGGTGTTCTAATAGACTCTGACCTTACGTTCTCCAGTCAAATCAAACAGCATGTATTCTCCAGTCACCAAAACAGCATTCTATCAACTTAAAAATATAGCTAGAATCAAGAGCATGCTGTCCTGCAAAGACCAAGAAAAGCTTATCCATGCTTTTATCTCTAGTAGAGTTGACTAATGTAATGGGCTTTTAACTGGACTGGAACCCAAAAAGACTATAAAAAAGCTTCAGCTCATTAAAAATGCTGCCGCAAGAATGCTAACCGGGACCAAGAGAACAGAACACATTACTCCCATTCTTAAATCTTTGCATTGGCTTCCAGTCAGTTATAGAATAGATTTTAAGGTGATGCTTTTAGTCTACAAATCACTTAATGGTTTAGGGCCTGAATACTTATCTGATATGTTTGAAGAATATCAACCAAGCAAGCCTCTAAGATCTATGAATTCAGGCCAGCTAGTAGAGCCCAGAGTCCAAACTAAACATGGCAAAGCGGCATTTTGTAGCTACGCGGCACACAACTGGAACAAGCTACCAGAAGATCATAGACATGCCCCAAACCTAGCCATTTTCAAGTCTGGGTTAAAAACACGCATGTTTTCACATGCCTATGACTGAGGGCTTGACCACAAAATGTGCCCTATAGCTTTAATAGATACTTTAATAGCAACATGGAGACCTTATACCAGACTTTTTCATTTTCATTACTTTTTTTAAATCCTTAATTTTCCTTTAATCTGTATTTTTTTTTTCTACATGTTAAAGTTATCCATGTCTGTTTTAATACAAGTTGTAGATGGACTATTAGTTATAAAATTGTATTGCTCTTTGTTTGTTTTTTAATTCCTCCTTTTATTTCTCTTTTATTGGCTTGTCTTGTAAAGCACATTGAATTGCATCTATTAATGAATTGTGCTATATAAATAAACGTGATTGATTGATTTAAATACATTTACAGCCAGACAGCCAGATTTGGAGGGAATGTGCTGAAGGTTTGGTCTGATATAAATATGCTGATTAACTCACTCTGTGGCTCTGGTGTATATACGCGCAAACTAGGAACGATCTAGTGCTTTTTGTCCAATTGAAGGGTAAATACTGGGTAAATACAGTGCATGCAGAAAGTATTCACAGCGCTTCACTTTTTCCACATTTGGTTATGTTACAGCCTTATTCCAGAATGGTTTCAATTCGTTTTTTCCCTCAAAATTCTACACACCCCATACCTCATTCCTCTCTGATTAAGCAGAACTACTCACCATTACTTTATCCCTCTCCTCTCGCCTCCTCCTGCTTGGTGACATGAATATTCACTTGAATAATCACTCACTCCATGACTCGCCTAACTCCAAACCTACCTCTGATTTCATCTCTGTCCTTGACTCTTTTAACTGTATCCAACATGTTCATTTTCCCACTCACATCAAAGGTCACATACTTGATCTTGTCTGCTCCGTCGGTCTTACCATTTCCCAATTTCATCCCTGTTTGTTCCCGTTGTCTGAACACACAATCATAAATTTCAATTTTTTTTCCAAAGCAACACACAACACTGACAAACGCATAATCTCCTTCCGTAACATCAAAACTGTTGACCCTCTACAACTATCAGACACCATCTCTTCTGCTCTCCCGATTGAATTCACCCTCAAATCACCAGAAAAACAAGCAAACACTCTGTACTCTACACTCTCCTTTGATCAGCACATTAAACAGACCGTAAAGTCTTCATTTTCCCACCTCCGCAACATTGCCAAACTCAGACTTTCCCTCTCCCGTCCTGCTGCTGAAACCCTAATACATCCGTTTGTAACCTCCCGTCTAGATAACTGCAATTCCATTCTTACCGGTACCAAATCTACATCCCTGCATAAGCTTCAACTGGTTCAGAACTCTGCAGCCAGACTACCCACTCACACCAAGTCCTGTCAGCATATCACCCCTATCCTCTGTAAATTACATTGGCTTCCTATCTCCCAACGCATTGACTACAATATCCTCCTGCTGACATATAAAGCCCTAAATAACTCTGCCCCTGCCTACCTGTCTGACCTTCTCCCATATAAACCTTCACATGCACTCCGCTCCGGTGCAGCAGCCTACCTCATAATCCCGAAGTCCAAGCTTAAAAGCTTTGGTGACAGGGCATTTTCAAGGGTTGCTCCTAGGCTCTGGAACTCTCTACCTAAAACCATCAGTGACTCTGAGACTATCCCCATTTTCCAACAACGCCTTAAGACTTAAAATTGCCTTCCCCTAGCTAGGCACTATCCTATTCTCTTTTTACTTTTGTTTATTTATTTATGTTGCATCTTTGTTTCCTTGTAAATCGTCTTTGGGTCCCTGAAAAGCACTATATAAATATAATGCATTATAATTATTATAATGACTAAGTGAAAAAAGTTTGTTTAATATTTTTAATGAACAAAAATATAAACATCACATCACAGCTTTTGCTCAATACTTTGCCTCAAGTCTTTGAGTATGATGCTGAAAGCTTGCCACACCTATTTTTGGTCAGTTTATCCCATTCTTCTTTGCAGTACCTCTCAAGCATCCATCAGGTTGGATGGGGAGTGTCCGTGCAATGCCATTTTCAGATCTCTCCATAGATGTTCAATCGTGTTCAAGTCTGGGCTCTGGCTGGGCTACTCAAGGACATTTACAGAGTTGTCCAGAAGCCAGTCGTTTGTTGACTGGCAACAGCATGATGCTGCCATGACAATGCCTCAGTGTAGGGATGGTACTGGCCAGGTAATGAGCAGTGCCTGGTTTCCTCCAGACATGACGATTGGCATTCAGGCCAGATAGTTCAATCTTTGTTTCATCAGACCAGAGAATTTTGTTTGGTGCCTTTGGCATTCTCCAGACAGGCTGTCATGAGCCTTTTACTGAGGAGTGCTTCCGTCTGGCCACACTACAATACAGGCCTGATTGGTGGAGTGCTGCAGATATGGTTGTCCTTCCGGAAGCAATGCTGGAGCTCTGTCAGGGTGACCATTGGGTTCTTGGTCACAGCCCTGACTAAGGCCTTTCTCCCTCGATCGCTTAATTTGGCCAGGCAGCCAACTCTAGGAAGAGAACTTCTTCCATTTAAGGATATTCAATGCTGCAGAACTGTTTCGGTACCTTTCCCAAGATCCGTGCCTCGATACAATCCTGTCTCAGCGCTCTACAGACAATTCCTTGAACTTCATGGCTTAGTTTTTGCTCTGACATGCACTGTCAACTGACCTTATATAGACAGGTGTGTGCCTTTCCAAATCATGTCCAATCAACTGAATTTACCACAGATGGACTCCAATCAAGTTGTAGAAACATCTCAAGGATGAAATATTGGTGGAATTTTCTACATATGTAAAGACTAACTAAAACAAGTGACATTTAAAAGAACAAAGTAAGAACATACAACATGTAACACTAATTGGAAACAAACATAAAAAACAGGTAACAAAAGTGGCGGACAAAACAACGCATAATGAAACCTATTGAATACGTTATACTTTATAGCCTAACCTTCATTCTTCCTACTACACAATAGGCTGGACAAGGAGGAGCTATTAAAATTACTTAATGTTTGAAACACTCATGTAAAATCACCTAATTTGAAAATGAGCAATCTAATGGGGGGGTGTAATTACTTATGTACTTATGTCATGCAATAAAATGCTAATTAATTACTAGAAAATCATACAATGTGGACACTAAAAGGTGAAGTCATTATTCCCTAGATGATACCATTAAGCCAATTTCTGTCTTATCACTCTGCCTCCCTTAACTCTTCCTAGGCCTTAGGGATCTCTCGAGGCCAGGTGGCTTATGATTTGAAGAATAGGTTCACTTATTATTCCTTAAAGAACTATCACACCACCAAGGGTTCAGGGGTTGAGATAATTAGCAAATCAAAAGGATTAACCGCCCAGAAATTGTCATAGAGGGATGATCTTTTGAAGTGATACAAGATAAGACATGGTATTAATGTGTCTGCAGTTCTTGCATCTTTTCGAGCTCGAAACAGTAGCATTTTCCACGACGTTCCTTAATGGGGTTCACATGAATATTAGGTAGCACAGGTGACCAGAAAAGTCACCACAGCTGAGAGCGAATTTACCATTACTGTTCTAGACCCCGTGTCCCTTTATATGATCTATGATTAATGGACTTTTCGTTATACCTTTATTTTGAAACAGGAAGTTGAAAGCAGGAAGCATGTTTAAAAGAGATTAACTAACTGTATAGTTGATCATAGACTCACTAGGAGTATGTTCAACTAGGACAGAAGAATTACAAAAAGTTCTTATTGTTGTACAGAACATTCACTAAAAGGTTGTAACTCTGAACTTTTTTATAGTTACCATTTGTAAGGGACATATTTACATTTAGCATTTTATTCTGAATAAATGGGAATATCACCTAAAAATATATTTTTGGAAAGCAATTTATGTGGAAACATAATGGACAACACTTGTGCCACTCGCCTCTACATGTTCAATTGAAATTGCGCCAGGGCAATGTAAGAAATCCTTGAGTACCCTATATATTACTTATTTATAGCATATAACTGTGCTTTAGAAGAAAACAAGTAAGAAGACATGAGCATTTCCATGACATTTCTGAACCTTTAGAATGTTGGCCCCTGTCATTCTAGGGGACACAGTTCAGGAGTTCCGTGGCTATGAAGACAACATTTGGAGAGATCAAGAGAGATGTTTTGAATAAGGAACACTTCTAGCCTGAGTAGTAAGTGACCTGCGTATCCTAATATTGGTGAGAAACCTTTGTTTTTCATCTAGAAGACCTTGCTAGGTGGATAGCAGTTTGACGCATGTGTAATTGTAATAATTCATATCTTGTATGATGAAGTAAAAAACTCTTCAATTGAAAAAACTGTTAGAAAACATTGGACTGGAGGCCCTGTTGTTATATTGGACAATGGTATCACGTCCATGGTGTGTAGCGAAACCAAATGCAGACATTGTTCAAAGTAAAAGGTGAATTTATTCCCACAAACAAGACACAAACTAACACGGAAACGTAAAAGTAAAGGAGCTGTAACAAGCAGCAAACAGAACTAAACTAACTTACAAAGAACATGTAGCGTATCCGCAAGAATAATATGAACGTTGTGACTAACACAAACAATAAACCACGCCCGAGTGTGGAAAAACTCTAACCTAAGTAGGTTCCCCAATCAGAGACAACTGATCACAGCTGCTCTGACTGGGGAGCCCACAGTGCCCCAGAGATGGCTAGAGGCCTCTCTGTGTGTCATGTCCTGACCGTGAGCCCCAAAGCATAGAGAAGGCTAAGGGCCCGCAGCCAGGACATGACAGACGGTCTCCAAGAGATATTGAGAAAATATGCTACGGTTCCAGGAAAAGATAATTCATGGAATCTTTCTGAATGACAGAAAACAGAAACATTCTGAGAATGTCTGATGTATCAGAAGTTGAAAAATGAGGAACTGAACAGGGTGGGAATCTCAGTTACGATAACAACTTCTTCATTATACTCTCAAACAGAGACCTCCCGTGTTGGGACTCTAAGGTCAGATTACGATTCTAATGATGATATAATAAACATCAGACCTCTAAAAAACTAATTACTGAGACCAACAAAAAGGAAAAATAGGGTTTTAACCCTTGTGCATCTTGGGGTAACATTATCCGCTAATACCCTATTTTGACATCTCAAGAGGTCATCTTTTATAGTAGAATGGTGTTCTTTATATATTGGATTCTGAAGACCCTCAGCTACAAATAATATGTATATTAAGCACCTGACTATTCTATAATGTGACTTAGTCAGAATCAATGTGGAAAATGCAAATGAGTACAAAGTAATAGGTTGCCGGTTTTACACTGTATGTGGATATCTCCGCATATAATATATATAAAATATACTGAAGAAATATAAAATAATAAAATTACTGGGTACTCCAAGTTGTTTTCTCAGAAGCTCTAATATATCACTCACAATGCCCAAATGGGGTCCTGGTGTCTGTTTTGTCATGAAGTACTTACAGAAAGCCATCACTATATGGAAATCCTCCTTTTATTTTTCAGGTCCTGCTAGGGGCCTCTAGCCTTCTCTATGTGTCTGGGGCGCACAGCCAGGACCTGACTCTGATTCCTGTTCGTTCTCCCCAATCAGAGACAGCTGTACGCTGTTGTCTCTGATTGGGGAACCTGTTTCAGTTTCGAGTGTGGTATGGGTCATTGTTTTTGTCATATGCGCCGTTCATTTGTTTCTGTCGTACTGGTTTTGTGGGAGCCTTTGGAGTTTTCTTTAAGTAGCCCTTTTGTTTGTTCCCTATTTTTGCCTACGGGTATGCTCTGTGATCACCAATAAAAGTTATGTTTTTCGGTACACCTCTGCATTTGTGTTCTTCCTCCTGGAGTACCCCTGACATTATTTTGGGAAATAAAATTAAAATGGTCAATAAAAATGTTGACGCTTTCCTCGTCAATAGACCTAAACTTGCTGAATCAAAACATGTGTCACATGCTGGGTAGCACGGTGCCTTTCGGTGATGGTATTTTGGGAAACACTTATTTTGAAGCGCACCTTGGACACTGGATTATTAACTACACCTGTTTTCACTTGGTGATTTGTGTGAGTGTATATATGTCCCTAGGTTCTGTCACTTGGTGCTGTTCATTATTGTATGTAACGTCATTACATGTCACTTATGTTGTCTGTGTTTGTTCTTTATGTAGCGCCTTTGATTTACCGTTCATGAGTACGTGTTCTTTTGTTAGTTGTAAATAAATTAACTTCATATTTCAAAATGTCTGTATATGGTTCCAACTTCACTCACACCCGTGACAACATGAATGGTCTAAACATTTGAAACATTCCCTTGAGCAAGGATATTTATAATATATAGCTATGATATGTATTTAGAAGTTTTTGTCATTTGTATTTGATAGGGTTGATGAATTGCTTCATATTTTGTGTCAGAATGCTTCAGTATTTTGCAATAAAAAAATACTGTAAAATACTTAGTGAGAAATCTGGAGATAAACAAAGGACATGGTGACATTGCAAATCAGAAAATTAGAAACAACAAACTTGGAAGACCACCAAATGGAATGAGTGTTGTAAATTGAATATGGTGCCTCAAAGGTGAAGCACCAGCTTGCACAAAACAATATCACATTTCAGAAGCTGTGGCTGAAACTAAAGGAGTTATTGTAGATTTCCAAAACCTTAGTGCCGTGGAAAAGACAAATTCTGTGACGACTGGCCAGTAAAAAAAAGAAGAAAAAAAACAGGTGCATGGCGTGTAAGTGTAGAATAGAGGAAAGCAAATTAAACTCAACCTACTCTACTATTTTCGCCTCTGCCACCGGAACAAAGTTTTATTCTGTGATTGACATGGCTAATGGCTTTCATGGTTAGCCTTTACTGTAGATGGTCAGCAGTATCAATGCACACGTCTACCACAGGGTCTACACAATAGCCCTCTATATACCAATAGGCGTTGTGGCGCCGCGGATGTCAGCCTCAGTGTTTTGGTGCGGATTGTCTTTTCTTGTTTTTTGTGTGAACTCAGTCTTCTGTTGCGATACCTGGAGCTCTTTCACCAGAGATGAGCTCATAAACATCTGAGGGATTTATTTCCTACATTGTTGCTAACATCAGTGGAATTACTGGACATGCAGTAAAAGGTTGCAGAAGAGGGAAATGCGCAGATGCACTCGTACGACTCAGCAAACGTGGACGTCGCACACCGTTACCTGGAATAATTCTCTCCAATGTGCGTTCGCTGTGCAACAAGGATGAACTTCAGCTACTGGCAGGAAAGGACAGAGACTTTTACTTGTCTTCAGTTCTGTGTTTTATGGAAATGTGGATTGATACCAGACTCTGCGCTGCAGCTGGTAGGCTTCCAAATTTTCCGAGCGGATCACGACTCGGAACTCTCCGGGAGTTTGCTTCATTCATTCTGGTCAGTGTTTACATTCCACCACAAACCAATGTGCAGTAGGCACAGCGCATGCTCGCCAACCAGATACTGGGTGCAGACAAACACGACTCCCTAGTTATTGTCCTCTGGGACTTTAACAATGGAAATCTCAGCCACGAACTTCCCAAATACAGACAAATTATTAAATGCCCGACCAGAGAGGAAAACATTCTAGATCATTGTTACACTACTGTCAGCAGTACCTATCATGCTGTCACCCGCGCTGCCCTAGGTCACTGACCACGTCATGGTCTACCTGATTCCTTCATCCAGACAGAAACGTAAGCTCTGTAAACCTGTTGTGAGGACAGTAAGGCTGTGGAGAATCTTTGGGCATGCTTAGACTTGTTGGAATATGGAACTGGTTTAATTTGACACAATTTAGGATTAGAACAAAGGACAATGGATGGGATGTGGTCATTTAAGTTGGTTATTCATGCCTCTAAAGGGGGTTGTCCATGGGTTGTCATTGGTTTTATAATCAGGAGCAGGCCATCTGGGGATTGTTCTGGGAGGGACCTTGTGTACTGATTGGCTATTACCTTTGACCCCCTCCGATGCATTCTGACATAAAAGGTTGTGTTAAACCTATATTTTTTAGAGATTTCCAGGAGATTGCTTGGAGATGAATAGGAGAAGAACATGTAAGAACTACGGAAGGTCAATATATTGGATTCATGCTAATAAAGAAACAAATCTCCCCTGACTTGAATGGCTCTTCATTTGGTTTTGAACGGGAATCTAACCGACTGTCCTGACTGGGATGTTTTCAGGACTGCTTCCAACAGTCTGGATGAGTTCACAGAGGCTGTGACATCATACATCAGCTTCTGTGAGGACTGCAGTATTCCTTCACGCACCAGGGTGAGTGATAACAATGACAAATACTGGTTCACAGCTAAACTCAGACAGCTAAGGATGGAAAAGCAGGGGGTGTTCAAGAGTGGAGATAAGGACAGATTATAAGAGTCAAAGTACTGTTTTAGTAAGGAGGTGAGAAATGCTAAATGCCTGTACTCTGAGAGATTATAACAACAATGCTTGGGTAATGACTCTGCTTCAGTCTGGAGGGGCCTTAGACAGATCACCCTGTCACCATCCACTGTGCCACCATCCCCCTGCTCCTGCCCACCTCCCCCACCTCAGCAGGGGTATAGGGCTCCCCGAAACTGCCCACCCCAGGGGTTTGCTTCAAAACCTCCACCATCATTCCCATCCCCAAGAAACCAAGGATCACAGGACTTAATGACTACAGGCTTGTCACGCATTGTGCTGTCTCACCTGGACTCCTTAGGAACCAATGCCAGGATCATTTTGGTGGACTTCAGCTCTGCTTTTAATACAATCATTCCAGCTCTGACGCAGGACAAGCTCTCTGTACAAAATCAGCAGGGGATCAAATATTTTTTCCCCCACTGTATATATTTACATAAACTATATCCAGTTTTTTTATTCATAACAAAAGTGATTTGGAATGTTACTTTGTAAACTAGACTAATCAGTCAAATATAGTACAAGTTTAATATAAGCTTGTCCCACATAAGGGTTACACTGAAACAACAGACATAGTCTACTCTATGTTCAGCAGATTATCAATATTAGTTGGATGTGCTCATGTTTAATTCAAACTTTTCAAGTGTTTCCTTTGGTGCTTTAATTGGTGCCTAACATAAGTGCCAACCTTGGATATGGTAGAATATCATGCCTAAGTTTTACACCCCTAGTATCTACATTGTTGTATACTATGGTCATCTTGATATGGCCAAATGATGATGGTACGCTTCACAATCGGGCAGTCTGATGGGTATGGCAGATGCCAGGAGAACACTACTAGTCCCTCCTAAAAAAAACACATTTTAGAGATTGGGTGCTACTCTAAGGGAAAGGCTCATTCCTGTTCCTGCATGACTGTGCCTCTGTGCACAAAGATATGGTCCAACAAGGTTGGTGTGGAGGAACTTGTGTGGCCTGCATACAGCCCTCACCCCAAATCATTTAAACACCTTTGGGATACATTGTAATGGCAATTGTAAGTCAGGGCTTTTAATCCAAGATCACTGTTGCCCTCAAAAATGCTTGTTTGGCTGAATCGGCACAAATTCCCACAGAGACACTCCAAAATCTGGAAATACATTTCAGAAATGAGGCAGCTGTTATAGCTGCAAATGGGGGCCATGTCCATATAAATTACCATGGTTTGGAATAAGATGTCCAACGAGCTTATATACAGTTGTTCTCAAAGGTTTGCATTGGTAAAATATGTACCATTATTAAAGCAAACGTGAGCAGGCAAAACACATTTCTTTTATTTCTTATTGGATTCATATTCAACTGTAAGTCATATCAAAATGGCACAATCATAAAACAAAACTTGGCAACGAAGAAACAAATTAAATGACCCCTGTTCAAAGTCTGCATACCCTTTGTTCTTAATAATACTACCTTTATCATCAATGACAGCATGCAGTCTTTTGTAATAGTTGTCTACGAGGCCACACATTCTTGCAGGTGGCATAGCTGCCCATTCATCTTGGCAAAATGCCTCCAGGTCATGCAAAGTCTTTGGTCATCATGCAGTAATTGCACATTTGAGATCTTCCCAGAGTGGCTCTGATATTAAGGTCAGGAGACTGTGATGGCCACTCCAGAACCTTCAACTTTATCTGCTGTAACCACTGGAGGGTCTCAGTATCACGGATGCTCAGGATGCTCAGCGCATCCATGTGAGAGCTAACATACTCATTAACTATTTATACACAGACACTAATTGAAATGTGAAAAACTGCAGGTGTGGGAAATTAACCTTTAATTGCCATTTTAACTCGTGTGTGTCTGTAACAAGCCCAAACATACAAGGGTATGTAAAATTTTGATCAGGGCCATTTGGGTGATTTCTATTATCATTATGATTTAAAAAGGAGCCAAACAACTATGTGAAAATACATGGCTTCAAATGATCACTATCCTTAACTAAGTTTTGTTTCATGATCAGTCATAATTTCAAAATCAATGCCAAAGTTTCACAATTTCTGCCTGGGTATGCAACTTTGAGCACAACTGTAGATGCGATGGTAGGGTGTCCGCATACATCTAGCCATTTAGTGTATGTAGGTATTCAGTGGTTTACTTTTTTCAATATAAAGACAGATTTGTAATTACATATAGCTCTGTAAAAAATTAAGAGAGCACTGCACCATTTTCTTTCCCTTTTATTCCTAATTCAAAAAGAAATGTTTTTGTGTAAGGAATATAAGGGTTTAATTTGCAGTGGTCTCTTAAATGTAACCCTTCTGTTACTTACCCAAAAGGTTCCTTTTCAACTTTTTTGGAAAGGAAAGAAAAAGGCACAATGGCCACTTAATTCTTTCCAGAGCTGTGTTGTCAAATTATAATTAATAATTAACAGCAAATCTCATAAATGTCTTTAGGTAATCGCAATTAATCTTAATTTAAGAATGTGTTCAAATTTGGTCCAGTGCAGGAGCTTTTTTTCTAAGGGGGTCTGTTACAACAGGCAATCATGTCTCTTAAATGTCTCCCCTGACATTATCACAATGACTGTTAGAATCTATTGGTATCCATCTAAAAAACTAAAAAGAAAGTTGCTGGTCTACTGTATTATCCAATAGTTCTACCAGCTTATACCTCTTGATCAAGACACCAAGTACAATAACAATGATTTTAGGATTCTGTTTAAAACACCAATCATCCGCTCTGTCTGAAAAGCTGCAGGCATGTTATCCAAAACTGAATCACATTTTTGCTTTTTGTGGTATTATACTAGAAAGCATTATTCCTTTACTCTTGAGTATCATTCAAGTACTTGTTGGCCAATTTAAAACAACCATTCATTTTCTTCATAGTGAGCAGAAGTTGTGCATTGCTAGTCTGCTTTATGACCTGTGTGCTGACAATTTAATTGTGACATAAAGGGCGAAAGTTAAAGGCTGGCTTAAATATTTTGGTTAAATGACCAAGTGAGGCCAAGACAATGTAGACACCTTATGTGTAAACCCCAGCAAGACTCTTAGCATCTTTTTGTTGTAGCTGATGGAGATATTAAAAAATTCCAGATAATGACCAAAAATGATGACCAAAAGTTACTTTTTATAAATAATGTTACGATTAGTTATAATTTGTTGAAGTACTTACATATTCAAGTGTTCCGTTGACACTTTGTGTTATGCACAAAATGTTTTGATGACAATTTTTCTTGGGATGTTCTAGAAACAACAATTATATTAATTTGACATTTTGGTAGAGTAATCTTAAAATATTTGTAAATATAACCTTGCCAAAATAGTCATTTTTGATTGAAAAAAAAACAATTATCATCAAACATTCTCAGAAATGTAATATTGTAACTTTACATAATTTACAATAATGTATGCAGATTTGCATGAGACGCTTACCTTGACATATAACTCCATTATCTGGATAAAAGTGCTTAGTGCCTGAAGTAGAAATGTAATCCCTTTGGCAGTTGCAAAAAAAAGATCCTTTTGTGTTATGGCAATTAGAGAAAGATCCACAAATAGGAGCATTCTTGCATTCATCAACATCTAAAAATTAAAACAAAAATAAGTCAGTATATCTTTAAAGTGCTGTCATATACCTAAAATAATCACAATACATAATCTTTTAAAAAAAAATGTTTTTAAAAAGCACTGCTTTATGTTAAAGACATTATGTTTTATTGGAAACTATCGTCAGTTTTTGACAGCAGGAGCTGTCTCATATTGTCAAAAAAGTAAATGTTAAGCATTCTGGACAACTCCAGCATAAGTCAAGAGCCAAAAACGTCACCCATCCACTGCTGAAAAACAATTAGTGACAGCTCATTCTCAAGTCAAGCACTGGATATCAATGGAAAACTTTGGTAACGTTGACAAACAGTTAAAAGCGTGAAACATTTTCAGGGAATTAAACTCAATAACAGTTTGACAGCACAGATATACTGTACATACCAATGCATTCTGTCCCATCATTTGGTTGAAAGTCCTTCTGCCCGGTTGAAATATATCCTGGTGAACAAGTGCAGTAGTAGCTGCCCACTGTGTTGGTACAGTTGCTGTTGTTTCCACAGATATTAGTGACATTTTGGCATTCATTGTCATCTGATATGATAGAAGAAGTCCACAGGGAAAATGGGGTTATTAACGGTGATGTTCATTGATGATATGTCATTGTATAATATAATTGCCTAGAACCTGAATGCATTCTATAAAACACTTGTTGTTTCAGTAAAAAAGGGGATCATGTAGTAGCTTCTAATTGTTATCTCTGTTAAAGAATTGGCCTAAAGATTTATCAATGTATTTTTTCTAAAGAATTAAGGGCATATGTAATCATCACAGTATAACACCAAGTCGATTAAACTTACAGGGTTTTCAATCTGCCCAGTTAGGAACATACACAATTGCGAATCAATGGCACCCTTTTTTGGTGCAAATAAAAGTGACAACAGGTGTACAAAGGGAATGGTTTTGCCGGTGGTGGCCACAGACCATTGGTTTTTCCTTATCCCTCATGACTGATTCTTCTTGAGTTTTGCTAGTGACCTTTTCGCAACTGGTAGCATGAGGCAGTACCTGCAGACAATTCTGGTTGCACAGGAAGTCCAACTTCTCCAGGATGGAACAGGAGAAGCATTGTCAGAGCCCAACAAAATGACCTTCAGTTGGATACTGGTGTGCATGTTTCCGACCAAACTGCCCAACGTCCTCGACTGGGTCCTGTGCTCACCACCCAGCACTGTACAGCTTGATTGGCATTTGCCAGAGAACACCAGAATTGGCAGGTCCATCTTCACAGATGGGAGCAGGTTCACATTGAGCACATGTGACAGCTGTGAAAGTCTTAGTGATCTGTCTGTAGTTTCCATGGTGAATGTTATGTTGCTTGCAACATCACCCTGCATGACTGGTTTGGCAGAGGGTTTGTAATGGTCTGGGGAGGGATATCCTTGGACTGTCGCACATCTCCATGTGCTAGCCGACCTGTTAGGTACCAGGATGAAATCCTCATACCCACCATCAGACCTAATGCTGGTGCAGTGGTACATCCAAATGCATTGATGCTATTAACTGCCGCTCCTGTTTCCAGACCTGAATCTTACTGAGAACCTCTGGGATGTATGTATTGGTGCATTCAATGCCACCAAGTAGCACCACAGACTGTCCAGGAGCTAACTGATGCCCTGATCCAGGTCTGGGATGAGATCCCCCGGGACACCATACGTCATCTCATCAGGAGCATGCCCAGACGTTGTCTGGAGTGCATACAAGCATGTTTGGCCCATACACACTACCGAGTCACATTATGAGTTGCCATGATGAAATTAATGCAACTTAGATCAGTCTGTGATTTCAATTGTTTTCTTAGATTTTGGGTGTGAGTTTTAATCCAGCCCTCAATCAGTTAGTGATTTTGGTTTCCATTGAACGTTGTTACATCATTTTGTTCTTAACAAATTACAGTAAAGTACAGTAAAGATTTTGATGTTTAATATATTTAATTCAGCGACCTTATGTGTGATTTAAATGTTTCCTTAATTTTTTGGAGCGATATATATTATATTAGAAAGGTGCTGGGTTAGGGTTAGGCCCCCACCTTACAAAAACCCATCAATGCCATTTTTTGGTATTTTACCCTTTGTTTTCATTCTTGACTGACACAAATTAAATTGGAAATATACAGCCATATGAAGCTAAGGTTTTGGAAAGACACAGGAGGAAGGACTGAAAGAGATGTGATGATGTGCTTCAATTGTATGTCAATGTTATGTTATGTATGTGATGTTATATCTTTTTTATGTATTGTTGTATTTTGAACAAACATTTAAAATCACAATTTTAAATAAAATTTGAATATAAAATTGAACTCTCTCTGCCTCAATTTGCTACAGTCTTGGTCTTGACTTGGCCTTGCTTCAGGACTTAAGTGGCAAACAAGTTAATTACATTGACTTGTGCCTTGCTTCATGCTAAATAAACAATGGTTGTACATCTTATTTTGTATAGGTTAACAAGCTAACTATTTAGATATTTGGCTTTAATTCTTATGTTAAATATAAAGTAGATGATTAAGCTACTGTTGTTAAAATGGCAACTGATTTTAGCATTGACTACTGAAAACCATGCTGGGGGTTAGGGTTAGCTATCACAGTTGCGGTGTGGAGTGGAACCATACGCAGACATTTTGTAAAGTAAAGTGAATTTAATCCAAGGAACAGACAGAGACAAACTAACACGAACAGTAAACGTAAAGAAAAGGTGCTGTATGTACACAGAAAACAGAACTTAACAAAATACAAAGAAACGTGTAGCGTATCCACTGTGCGATGGAATTAAACAAACGACAAACAGTGACAAACACAAACAATAAACCACACTGAGTGTGGTGCTTACACAGCCTAAGTAGGCTCCCCAATCAGAGGCAACTGAACACAGCTGCTCTGACTAGGGAGCCCACAGAGGCATAGAGAAGGCCAGAGGCCTCTCTAAGTGTCCTGTCCTGACTGGGGGTGAGCCCAAGGCACAGAGAAGGCTTGGGGCCCCAGCCAGGACATGACATTAGCACCTTACCTTGACCCTTAATCTTCTGTATAATATAAAAATATATATATTTGAGTCGCCAGTTGATTTGAGTTGCGTCTATTGAAAACTGCCTTGCAAAATTATTATTGAGATATGTCATTAACAATATACTGATAAATGCCTACTCTTTTTAAGCATTATTGTGGCAACAAACCAGACTTGGTGAACAGTTTGAGAAAGCATGAATGCCTATTTTTTACTGGAAAATGTGTTCATGTTTGTATTTCAAATGTAGAGAATTTGTACTTTTCACTGGCAAATCTGTGTTAATGATATTGTTTGTAGGTATGGTATATAAGCGATATATGTATATATATATATATATATATATATATAAATATACAGTTACTTAGGGGAGCCTTACTGGCACTTAGCGAAAGAGCACTATCTGAGTTTGCATGTAATTACTACAGCCAGGCAGAGAACACTACATGGGCATGATCATCGTTGTGTTGCAAAAGTAACTATTGTTAATTTTTCATTATGAAACTAAATCTTTTTCACCTGTGCTGTCTTTTATGTTTATGTTAACACATCCACAGCTGCATGTTCTAATTTATGGAGTAGGACAAAATAATATCTATTTAGATTTAACAGATATTGTTCTCATGACTAAGGGTGTCGGCGCTCAGCCCACCTGGCTTTAGTTTTGACCAAAATAACCTGTGGTTATAATTCAGACAGCTAAAGTTCACAGTAACTAGCATCATTCAAGTAATTAGCTTGCTGTGTGCACATTAGTAGTTGTGACTGTAATGTGATTGTGTTACAATTATCAGATATTCAAAATGTTAATACTCATCAAAACACAAATATATAATATATACATGCATATACATATTGTTTAATGGAAGGGATCCAATTGGACCATCAAATTTTTTGTTATTATGTTTGGATATGATGAATTTACTATTCTTCCTCCCTACTGTACCTTGTGTACAATAGGGTATCCGGGAAAATATTTCCTAAAATGTGAAATGTGAGGTGACAGTATTCAGGAGGAAATATGACCACAACATTCTGGACCACTGAACCACCATTGTTAACACATTGTAGGAAATGGTTTCATAATGACATTTACTGCATTCCATTTTCTCAGAGTTCCCAAAAGTTATTTGATCAGGGCATCAAACTATACTCAAATAAAATACATATGGGATATGAAAAAGGTATGTTGATTGTTGCAACAATATGTTACCATGTAGATCTTTTTAGCTAAACTGATTTCTGCCTCAATGTAAGATCAACTGGAAAACATTTCAAATAAGTAAGAATATTCAGCTATTTGGATGAAAATGTCATGCCCTGGCTGCGAGCCCCTGGCCATTTCAGGGCAAGACTATTTTTGAGGCCTCTAGCCCTCTTCATGCCGTTGTGGGCTCCCCAGTCAGAGCAGCTGCATTCAGTTGACTCTGATTGGGGAGCCTACTTAGGTTCAGTTTTCACCACACCCGGTGTGGTTTATTGTTTGTGTTTGTATCTCAACAGTTCACGGTTTGTCCTTTGTTTGATTCATTTGCAAGCGAATGCTCTACATGTTTATTGTATATCGTTTTATGTTTGT
>JACXGK010005062.1:0-27024 GCA_016801125.1 Novumbra hubbsi | reverse complement strand
CATTTCAGTGGCAACTAATTAAGTATCTGTTAAATGTCTTTCTCCTAAGTATTGTTGCATTGGGTAGTAAAGTATGTGTTATATAGTTTTGTGATTAAGGAATGTTGTCCATTTCTCACATACCTTATAACATCTGTGGTTTCACAAGTGGAATATTATTCAACCTTTTCAAATGCAAATGAATCCCAAAAGACCCTTTTAACCATGTATTTGCGCAGTTTGATTTCTCTGCCATAATTACCATCTAACTGCAGCCTTACCCAGAAATCAATCTGAGGCCTGTTGTTTGACCTCCCAGTCTCTTCTGTTCCCCTGTTTCTGAACCCTCCATGTGTTTGCAGAATGTGATAGATGGAGATCTGTGTGAGCAGTTTAACTCCATGGACCCACATAAGCAGAAGAGTGTTGCTGAGGAGCTGGACCGTACACCCCCTGAGGTGTCAAAGAAACTGGAGGACATCCGCACACGCTATGCCTTCTAAAAAGTTTGTGCAAAAAAAATTAGGACAAGTGGAAAGCAGACTCAAGAGTTTTCTGCCCTGTCACCGTCTGTGGACACTCCTAAATACTTCACCAGTTGTGGGAAACGGTAGTAAGTCCATGGTGAATATTAACCGAGTGGGTTTCAAGTACTGGGTGTCATTAAAACTTTTTTGTACATTTTTTTTAACAGTTGATCATGTGTATAGCATCAATGCTACAGGTGAATTCAGAAACAGAGATTGGGTTTGGTGGCTTGTATCGTGTGGTCTAGTAAACCCTATGATTGGTTATGCTCAACTGTTTTTGCATTTTGTTGTGTTGCAACAATATGCTTTGAGTGCTTTTGCTATGCTTGAGTGCCACAAATTATTAAATTGACTTGATTTTTCTTCACTGTTGTAAAAAAATTGTTTTTCAACAGCTGTTTATGTGCTTTATTTTTTTTTTGGGGGGGGGATTGTTTTGACAGGATTGTGTACAATAGAATATTGCAGGATTGTGGACCTCAGTGGGGTTTTCTGCCCTGGTCTTGTAAACTCCCAGCATCAGCCACATTTCCCACACTGTAGGAGAGTCATAGCATTCCATATTAGTCATTGGGCCGGATGTTTTGTAAATAAAGTGTTTTTTTAATCTGTTTTATTGCCTTCTGAGTGGTTCTCATCCTTTACATGTATGTGGAAAGGGCTCCGGGTCAGTTGGGTGACAGGGCTCTGGTGCCGATGACCTTAAGCACAAGAAATAAGCGCAAAGTCTAATTCAAATTGATATTAATTGTACTTCGGTGTTCTACACAATATTTGTCAATGCTAAAGTCAGCAATTTCTACACTAAATAAAATGATAGTTGCACCCACCTAAATTAGTTTTTGAGTTCATTATTCATTCATTATTTCAGATTCCATTTAACACAGTATATTATAATGACTAGGTTTTTTTTATTTGCAAAAGGCTGTAATTGGTAGATTGGTGAGAATAACAAATCGGACATTTAGCACCTCTTCATGCATGGTGAAGTTAATAATGAATTATATATTGAACCACCCAAAAACTGACAAATATCGTTATCCATTTGAAATGCAGCACGAGGAAGAAAATGCTTGGGTGGAAATTAAAACCTAATTTCAATATTTGAAACTGGGTACTGATTTCCTGCATCTGCCACTTAACATTTAATGCACCAAGGTTTATGTTGAGTCATGTCCTTTTTTTGTCTTTCCGTAGTGTCACTAAACAACAGACTATTGTGCCATTCTTGAGGTTTGTCAAAATGCCAGGAATATAGGTAGGTTTGCATAGTAATAGTGTGGTATCTTTTAAGGGAATTGTTTTGCATATTTGTGTGATTAGTGTCACACCCCAGTGTATGTTGGTTTGGTTGTCGGGGCATAAATAAGTGCTTTTTCTTTGGAATTCTGAATTCATTGACCACAGTTTAAACAGTGTTTTTTTATTACTGAAACAAGATAACCCTTAAAGCCGTTGTCTTCAGAGTGTAATTGAATCTGATTGCTCAAAAGAACATAGGAAAGAAAGTTGTCCAAGCCAAGCGCGATCTATCAGTATCCTATCAGAAACTTTCGGGGTGTTGTAGCACATTTAGAAACGCTTTGACGTCTACATAACAAGATTCACTCCGTAATAAAAACGTTTCAGAAGAATTAGATCAGTTTAATCGATATTGAAACAGCTCCATAGCGGATCTATATCATTCACCAGGTCCATCTTTGATTTGACTAAATATTTTGAAGTAGCTAACCTTCAAACGCGTGTCAAAACTTTAATCTGCTAACGTTTTGACATTTTGTCTGTTACAAAAAAAAATCTATTTAATGTTGAGTTGAATTCGGGAGAGATTTATTGTCTGGCTGCCATACTAAAATGAATACATCTAAAACTGATTTTATTCTCAAACAATTAGAATCCGTGTGAATAATTATTAAAATCAAACAGGTTTTTATCAAAATAGATTTGGAACAGATTGACTTCAAATTCTCCATTGTTGCTTTACTCAGGGTGGGAAAGCAAAATATGATTGAACACACACTTGACAGTGACATAATAGGATGTAAACTGCATTGTAGTCGACAAAATATTTACATATATATATATTCAGTGACACAGTATCACTGCAAACTCTTTTTGTCAAAGCCCCAGAGAGCCGCATGCGGCTCTGGAGCCGCGGGTTGCCTACCCCTGACTTAACAAGTCATCCAACTGAAACAGACTCTACTATTACCATAATCAATATATTTTTGAACATTGTGTGCCGGTTTTACAGACATAGATTAATCCAGGACTAAAAAACTTGCAGTGGGCATTGATCATGGTGTGCTAGCCCCCCCCAACAATCACCCAACGGCCATCGATACAAAAACGCTAAAATGCTCAGTTCTGGCCTATATTGGGGCTAGTAGAAGACTGATGGTTTGGTCCCCAATAATCATAGGTATATTCTTTGGTGAAAGGAAACCAACTAGTCTCGAGTTCTTGCGTGACTAGTTGAGGAAGCACAGAGGCTAGAGGCTTTTGGAGAAATGCATCTGGTGTGTTTGAGAGTAACACTAAAGCTAGTAACTATATGGCAGAAAGGTTTTCTGTTTACAACAGTTGCTATCATTGGCCTACCTGCCTTAAATTTACGTAAGTGGGGTCAGAAATACAGAATTTGATTGAACATTGTGTACATTTGAATGTATTTATAATTATGCATTATAAATACATTCAGCTCGATTGGCATTCTCCAGAAACCCAGAGTTGGCAGGTCTGCTGTTGGCGCCCAATTGAGCAAATGTGACAAATGTTAAAGAGCCTGGAGCTGCCCAGGTGAACATTATGCTGCCTGCAACATCACCCAGCATGACTGGTTTGGTGGTGGGTCAGTGAGGGTCTGGGGAGGCATATCCTTGGAGGGTTACCTGACTGCTGTTAGGTACTGGGAGGAAATCCTCAGAACCATTGTCAGACCTTACACTGGTGCAGTGGGCCCTGGGTTCCTCCTGGTGCAGGACGATGCCCGGCCTCGTGTAGTCAGAGTGTGTAGGTAGTTCCTGGATGACAAAGGCATTGATGCCATTGACTGGCTCTCATGTTCCCCAGACCTGAATCCAATTGAGAACCTCTGGGCATCGGTGCGTCCAACGCCGCCAAGTAGCGCAACAGACGGTCCAGGAGCTCACTGATGCCTTTATCCCGGTCTGTGAGGAGATTCCCCAGGACACCATCCGCTGCCTCATCAGGTGCATGTCCAGATATTGTCGGAATTGCATACATGCATGTAGGGGCCATTAACCATTCAGAGTGACATTATGAGTTGCCATGAGGAAATTCAAGCAAGTTGGAACAGTATGGGATTGTTTACAGCCCTCAATCGGTTACTGATTTTGGTTTTCATTTCATCTGTTTGTTGTCAATAAATTACACAATTTACAGTAAGTTTATCTTTAGTTTATTAAGTTCATCCCGACCCGTAGTGCTCCCCTACATTTTTGGAGCAGTGTACATTTCATCTTTTTACTTTAACAAAATGATAAAAATGCATTTTAATATTGGCTTTAAAATACATTTGGTAATGTATTTTCTGTACAAAATACACATTGTAATGAGAGCACGTTCGTCCGAGAAATACAAAGGAATAAAATGTGAAATACCTTTTCATATCTGAATGTATTTTCAATATAGTTAAATTATTCAACATTTATTCATCATACATTCTACATACATTTTGCATTTCAAAATATATTTATTTTCCATATGGGGGATATCAAAGCTAGAATAAAACCTGAACACAACATGGTGGCTCCAATTGCCACTTGTTTGAAGGTGTAAGATATGAAATTGATGCGGAGGAGCTGGACATTTCCGTAATTGGAGTAATCTTCTGAGATTTCCCTCCTGACGTCCCTTTGTCTGGACAAGCAGATGGTGTTTTTGTTAATTTATTGGTTTGAGGGTTGAGGGTCTGCATGGAATGCCCCTAGCTGGTGAAACGATGACACAACCTAGCCTACAAGGATTGGAATGGTTATTATCAAGACTGTAGTATGTTACGGGGTTTCCCCCAGGGCCACTATTTTAGATTGTATCTATTTTTGCACCTCCCCCATAACACCCCTCCCCCAAAAAAACATTAATTAACATATTTATTTTATTTTATATTCTTGAGTTCTGTTCTGCTCTATTTAGACTAGAAAGCTGGTTAAGAAGACTGGTGCCCCACTACGTTACAATGAGATTGGTACTAAACAATAATGTATGATAAAGAGAATGTGGTAAATGTGAAGGAGAGACTACAATGATTACTAAAGGCATTCGTACCCAATGGACACGAATAGTATCTTAGACAGGTCACCTAATCTAGTACACTAGAATGTTAAAAGATCTACAGTCCACTGGCACTCTGAAATGTTAGCTAAATAGAGTGTTTGCTCAAGTACCTTCCTAGATCGGATAGAGCTTGCTTGGTCAATGTACCATCAATTCATCAAGGTTATTTAATTGAAATATCTTATATATGCCACGGTTGGCTGCCCTGGGTTTTAACTGATGGATTATAAATGATCCACTTGGGTCATAGATTATATTCCTGTCATATGTATAAGAACATGAATATTCTCAAACAGCAACAGATCTGCTGCATAAATTCGACACCTGTAACCACTGAGGTATTTTTTGCCATTTCTGATGCAACCCGGTACCACAGTAAAAAATCTCAAGCAAGGTATAATATTCCACGTAGGCGTTTGGATAGTTTGTTAAAGCAGGCTGGGTTTGCAATGGACACTGTCCTTAACAATTGAAAGTGAAATAAATGACATACGATGATGATGGTCTATAAACATTGTCCTACATAGCTGAGTGATTATGGTCCAGTAACTTTAATACACAATTAGGCTAACGGACATGAAAATAATGCTTTAAGGGCGATATATAATTAGGGAGACGTAGGCGTGTGAAAGTGAAAGTAAAAATCTGTGACATCATCATCTGCTAGAAGCATGTTGCGGAGTGTCCGTATCATACGTACCTAGATAAGAGGTCACAAGCAAGTTCATAAATATTAGCTCGTTTTTAAGTTTTTCAGTTTTTCGGGAGTTCATCGACGAGGATATTGTTCTGCGTGTGTCTTCTTCGCGATTGAAGACGAAAAAATCTTGCAATTTTCAATAACCAGAAACCGACGAGTTATTTCCCATGCTTGCAAGTTTGATTATGTGTGGTTCTTATATCTGCGGCGGATGGTTATACTGAAGATACTGGAGTTTTGTCAAGTGAAGGGTTTTTGCGGCGTTACAGGTGTGTTGACGCAGGTGAATATAAAACATTTGTTACAGGTTACACAAATATTGTGTATGTGCTTTACCCATTCAATAAAATAGTTAACGATCTCTAATAAGAGGTTCGAATTATACATCACTAATAAGCATACATCTACAATTTCTGTAAATGATTACCGCAGCATAAAATACAAAACCATTGATCAATTGATGTAGGCTATATATATATATATATATATATAAAATATATGTTTAGAAACAAAATGTATTGTCTTAAGGGTTTAATTTATGTGCATTCATCATCAATGCATAGTGTTAGTGGAATTTTAAAATACGATGGCACTAATCTATTATTGATCTCATACATTTTTCTTTCCATTAAACCTTTACATGTTTAAATCCCCTGTAAACAAAGCATCTCCTATTTAAAATGTATCGTAAGTTAAGTGAAATGTTAATGTTAACAAAACAATCTACCGTAATACTGAATTCACTCATGTTTAGAATGAAGGTCGATTTTTTTTAATTTTACGTTTTTGCATTTGACTGCAATTGACTGCATGTACATTGATTTTTTCATCATAGCTGCACAAAGATCAAACATAATTTTTTCTACAAACAAATCACTTAATTATCGTTTTTGCACAAACTGCTAAAATATTGTCCCAATTAAATAAAAGTCTAAATTAAATATGGATTAACATAGGAATTACTCTTTCATTTGCAGGCCATTGATTGGTTGTTTGGTTGCCAGTTCCCAGGTTTTCGAGAAATACAGGTAAATTCAGTAATTATTTTGGAATTCAGGGATTTGGGGGTAAGTTACAAAAAATTGCCTCTGTACTTTGCAAACACTTACTTCAAAATAAGGCTTTGGGACGTTTGTAATATATTAAATAAAAACATTAATTAATTTATAAAATCTTGTTTAGGGATCAAATTAAAATACTGAATTGTTTGAAAATGAATGAGTTCAATTACTATGTCTCTGTTTTTAAGTAATACTGCCTGGGTTGCAAATGTATAGGTCTCTTCAAAGGGCAACACATACTGGGAGGTTACACTGGAGATGTGGCTTCTTAAATTACAGACATATTTTAAGGTATCACATACAATCAACTCAAATATAGACACTGTTGGACTTTGGTTTGTGTAATGATTACACTGTTATTTGTCAGTTTATGGGGACTTTATATAATTTACATGATTTTATGTACAGAACACCTACTGAAAAGTGTGATTCCATAATTCACCTATGCTTGTATGCAGTGGAAGCACCCGGTTTACACACCCGGTTTGTAAGGACACTTTACTTTATCATTGGCCTCAACCTGTGAAACATCAAAGTATGTCACATATTCTTGATTTAAAAACGAATTGTCAGGCTGTAAAACTGAAGTAAAATGAAGACTAAGAGTATTCTACAGAAGTTAAAGTAATACAATACATAGATTTGGAAAATGGATCAACATATTATCAGTGTATGGATGACCCAATGAGAACACTTTGATCAATGATATAGAAGTGGAAGCGGCATAACAGAGCCCCCAAAAAAGCTGGTACCAAGTTACAAATCTGAAAGCAGTTTTTGCAGCAAAAGGTAACTTTGTGTAACGTTGTTAACTTTTTGGGCTTTTTGAGCATAATGTAGACCAGTGTTTCTCAATGGGGGATTTAGAGGTAGACGGGGAAGCAATATTTTGGGAGGGGGATTGTGGAGGTGCTCTTGGGGGGCATTTGGCAAGTTTACACAGAAGATTCAAAACAATATAGGTTTAATGTATCAACTATTTGCAAAAAACTGTATTCTGCAACATTAAAACCTGTCACTTTACGCCACTGCCCCTGGACAAGACTGTGTATCGTATCTCTTATTGTCTTCTGAGTTTCTGTCAGTATCTTGCTGCCTGATTGCCACTAGACACATGTGACGGTAGTTGTTCATAAGGTACATGGATAGATAATACCAAGGTAAGGAATTGGCTGGTAAACGTCCCGCAGGTACCATGGGAAAGTGCAAATTGAATCAAAAGTGGTTGGAGAACCGCAACTTTGACTCATGGTTGAAATCTGTTGAAGGGAAAGAAAATGGGAAAAAAATCTGTGGAATCCAATGTAAATGTGAATGAGAAACACAAAACACCCAAAACGCTGTGAAAAGCCTCCAACAAACGCCCGGCATTTCACAGTTCTGATTGGTCATATGACAGATGACTGTCCTGTAAAATACAGCCAGTACTGTTATTGTCAGCAGTAGGCTTACTGCTCTAACAACGATGGGTACTTCAGTTGAATTGGTGACCTTATGTATATTTTGGATGGGGTTATGTTGTGAAATTAGTCATTAACTGATTTCAAAGTGGCACTGAAAATGGCTATATTTGTTTATTTTAAAAGCATTAATTTCTGTGAAGGATACACCGTGAAGCCTTGTAATCGCAGTAGTTACACATTTACAAGAGAAATTTTCCGCTGTCTGACTTTCCCTGAAGGAAACATTGAGTCCAGCGTTCCAGGTGCACATTAAAACACTTGACACAATACATGGCTTTACAGTCATCCACGGCTGAGCTGGGATGAGCTGACATTGTGTCTACTGCAAAATGAGACCAAGAGAAATACGATTCTATGGTCTGTTGAGGGCTTTTTGCAAAAGTGTGGTGTAAGTCAAACACCACACATCTACCATCCCTACCATTGCTGGTGGCGTCATGTTGTGGGGATGTTTCTCTTAGTCATGGCCTGGAAAGCTTGCAAAGGTCAAAATGGATGCTGCACAGTACAGAGTAAATCCTCTGGAGTGCCTTGAATATAAAAAAGAACAATGTCCTGGATTGATGAAGTCACAGCCTCAACCCCAAGCCAAATGATTATATGTAGGAGTTGAGCATTTCTGATTACCAAAGGTCTCCATTCACCTTGACAATTTTGCAAAGAATAATAGGAAAAAATTGCTTTGTCCAATAGTGCAAAGCTGGTAGGGACTTCTGGCTGTAACTGCCGCCGAAGTTACCTCTACCAAATATTGAATACTTATGCAATCAATTATTTTCTGTTTTGTGGTAGTAATTCATTGAAAACAATTTGTGGGTTAACTTTTTTACTTTAAAATTATTTAATGTTTTGTGATAATCAGTGGCAAAAACAAAACCATTTTATTGAAATCAAAATACATTTTGATGAAATTATAAAAAAATCCAGGAAGAAGAAAACTTTTAAGAGACACTGTATCATTTGACTTCTTTGATACAACCTACACTTGGCTTTATGTGGTGTTCATTGAATGAATATTATATGTTCAATACTATTTTGATTATAATCTGTTATATGTTGTAAGGAACAATATTACACATTATGTCATTATTATCACCGTACAGAAATATAGACAATTTAGGCTTCCCTTTTCTAATACTATTAATAGTATTTACATATTTAAGCCTTGCAAACAATTTTATGTTGTCCTAAACACCTTTGTCTCAATAACATCAAATGAAACGAAATGTTGGAAGAAACAAAACAGTTGAATAAAACACATAAATATACACAAATGCAAAACGTTATATATTTTACATTGATATCTAGTCCTTTCAACCTGACATGGGTTCATAGTTTATTCTAAGTATTAACATTTCTTAAGGAAACCAGAGAAGAAAGTAAATCTGTCTAAAGTTGAACTGTCTAATAATTCCTGTCTGTGTTGCAGGTGAACTAGGAACGAGAAGTTCACTGTTCTTTGAAACAGAGTGTGCTCTGAATCCAAGGCACTCAACGTGTTAACACAGGGACCTCAGTAGGAGCATGGTTTCGTCTACAGCCTGGCTCCTAGGGGGCCTATTAGGTAAGAGACGTCTAGGGGTGCAAGAGGTTTTGTGAAAAATGTAGGGAGCATGGACTCATGACACACTGACCTGCAACAGTTTCCATGGGAACTATGTGTCAGGATCATGGCTCACATAATATTGGTAAAGACCTTCTAATGTAGTCGTGTGAGACCAAAACAGAGATGGTTAGTAGGATACAATAATTCCCAGTATTAATAAATTCAATATGCTTGTGTTGCAATGGACTGAGTGAGAGGCCGTCAAAACAGCCACTTATAGGCTTACAGAGCTAAGAGCCCATTAAGAGTTTGAAGAATTGCATCTGTCCACTGACAATGTTCTTAATATAATTACATGTAGTTTCACATACCTAGAAGATTTTTTGAAAAAGAAAGTCAAGCTAGAAATTGCCAAAGAGGTTTGATCAGTTCAAGCATTGCGTAAGTCCGGTTTCTGTTGCAAACCAAACATCAAGCGGTTTAATCTAGGTATCTTTGTATCTTTCTAACCGCATCCTGTAACAGAGAGAGAGAAAGACACAGAGCTATAAAAGGAGATCAATAACATACATTGAAAGCAAAATAGGGGCTGGGGTGCGTCAGACCTATGGATATTGGATGTTTTAGCTCCCAACTGTACACTCAGATCGTGCGGTAAGGCACATTTATAGAGCTTTGGGAAATGTTTTTAAAAAGTCTTCAAGACTTTGCTGACTCTGAGTCTCTGTACCGTGGTCTCTGTCAAAGCCCTTGACCACAGCATGTAGCCACACTGATCAGAAACAGACCGGCCGGGGCTGAATGTCACCACTCCACACTGCCAGGCTGGAGAGGGGAAAAAAACATGTTAAAACCTGTCAGAACCGGCAAAACAACCTCAATCTGAACAATCCTGTGTTCTCAAACATGGTGGTAACAGTGTTCCACTGCCATTGCTGTGTTCTGAAGGTCTCTTGTACTTGACAATATGCAGATTACTGTTCATCGTTTTAGAAGAGATTATTGTGGTGAAAATAAGTGTTTACCTTGTATGGTAATCTGACTCATAGTGATAATGAGTCTAATGGAAATATGAGGTAGTGGTTGAGTGTCAATAATTTTAGCACCACAGTCAGACTGCTACCTACTGGGCTAGCTGGCCGCTACGGCCAAAGGTTGTACTGTGACAGATGTCCCAGCATCTGTTTTTAATAATTCGCTTGGTTCTGAAAACACATGTACCTATTCTAAACCCGCACAAAACAGCTCCACAATATTCAACTGTGTCAGTGAGAGATTGACGTGTCTTCTGATGTCGCGTGTGTTGTCATAGGGATGGTCTGGGTACTGCCCGCGTCAACGACACCTACCACTGCCCAGTGCACGTCTTTGAAGACACTGGGGAGTAAACTCACCGACAGGCGGCGTTACATGGTAAGAGATGGAAAACTGACACTGTGACTGGCTACTCAGGAATATTAATGAAAGGACCCGCGTCAATATGGTGAAAATCCTTCCTGTCGTTTTAACAGAAGCACAATTTCCCGATTAATTACACCATCAGAGTTCACTATGAGGAGGTCCTCACACTCAGCAACGTCACCAGGCTGGTGAGTGCTCCCCTTGTGTGTCCATCTTCATTGTTACCAGTCACCTTGTGCTGCTTTCACATGGGGAGTGTCCTCACTGTCATACCATCAACACAGGATGCACAAATGGGCACACTTACATTTGCAGAAATCTATTGAATATACGCTGTCCAGATATTCATGATTATTTCTAAGCTGGAACTAATGAACTACAATACCATATTTTGAGTATGGTACAATTCTGTACAGTCCAGAGACTACCTGGGAGTGACATGAAAAAAATATGAATCACAAAATCCAAATGCGAATTACATTAGATTGCAGAGTCTACAATTCTATCACTTTGGGAAAATGAAAGCTTAGCTCTTATTAAGACTATTAAAATCAATACTTCATATAATTCTACTGAGCAGAACACTAGTGCGGTCTTGATAATGTTATCCTTTGCGGTAACTGAAGGAATCTTCTGTTATAACAGCGGCTTGGCTACTATCTTGGTCCTTCACTTGACAATTACATCTGTGTATCTTATATAGGCAGTTCACTGGCCCTGCTATGCCTGATCAGGCTACCACTGGGTCCTTCAGTCTGCCAGGTTACTGACGGCATACATTTGGTATTTCGTTCATTTCCCAAACAAGACAATATACTTAGCCTACATTTCCCAGCCCTGATCAGAGTCAACATGAATATATTTTAGTAGAAGAATATAATACAATGCAAGATTAAAAATTAACCCAAAATAATAGTTTTCCATACTGAACAGTAGTATATATTTTTACTGACATGACATCATTTCCACAGACCGTTGGTTAAATAAAATTCAGCTAAATAATATACTTACATTTGATTTAGGCTACATTAAGCTATTGTATACTGTTTTTGATCAGGTCGGCGGGGACTTTTAAACATGAGTACGGGAATTGTGGCCGACACTGCGTTTTGGAAACCCTCTCTGATGCAGGGAATGTAAGATAGTTGAAATAGGCAGCCTGGTAAAGTTAGGGTGGGTGTCAACCTATACACTTACATGTTCATCCCCAACCATCTCGCTACATCCACGTCTTCGTTGTCATCCCTCCAGAGGACGAGGGTGGAGGATGAGGACGTGCAGGATGTGTGGCTGTTGGTCAACCAGGAGGTGTTGAAGAGGGTCTTGAGGGTTCTTCCAGAGAGACACCCCTCTTACAAGTACGCCGCTGACCTGGAGAACCTCTTCAGGACGGTCCAGCAGGTGTTCCCGCCGTCGAGTGACGAGGTGTGTAAAGGTCAGGGTATACGTCGGTGTCATGACGCCTTGAACACTGTTTGTCTTGTGTAGTCACACGTGGTGTGCTCGCGTAATTCTGAATAAACGGGTGGAGAGTGGGGATATTTCCACAAGACAACGAGAGGTGCATGAAATTCTGACCAATCACAGCATGTAAACTTGACCTGTAAGATTATCTAGAAAATAAATAACGTATGCAAGCTTCCGAAGTTCCACTTGTCAAAGCACAACCCCCCCACCAAAACAAACAAAATATTGGCAATCCGTGCACAAATGGTGATCATGCCACTTTTAAGTGGAAGTATACATTTACCTTAAGAACCGTGGTGGTGGGTAGAGTATAGAACATGAAGTACTGTTTTTTTTATATTGTCTAGTAAAGCCCTCCTAGAGAACTCCTTAACTAAAGAGTAAAGAAGAATTCAGTCAAAATGTACCTAATTACTGTCTTTTACTTGTTGCCAATACCCTTTTTAATGGTTGGCAATTATGGTCTTGAATGCAACAAAACTGTCAAGAAATAATTTTGATATCATTCCTAATGCTACTGCAGATTGTTAGATGAAGTATCACCATTGTACCATCATCCCCACTGCCTTGTTGAACAAATGTAATAACATATGTTTACCTTTTAGAGAGAGACACCAGAGCTAATAGAGGAGATTGTCAACAGAGTGAAGGACCCACACTCAAAAGGCTGGAGGTTTGTGACCCCCAAATCCCTGTTGGATAATTGTCTTCGGACAATGCACTGTCTTTTTAAAGACTGCTTTCCAAGTGAAGATGGAGAGCAGGACTGTAAGTGTTTTTATTTTGTTTTCATGACATTTGCTGTACCCAATTGCTTAACATTTACAATCATGTTACCCTCTATCCCTCAAGGGTGTACTTTTCCAGAACATTGCTGTTTTGCTATTCTTTTTTTTTTTTTTACTTGAACATTTTCCCCAGCAGCACAAACTTACTTAACTGGTTTGACGTACTGTGTATGGGCATGTTGTGTTCAAGTGTGTCTTTATAGTATTGCTCAGTGACAATTGTTTATGCTACAGTTACCATTGAGGTCTGCGCTCATAAAGGAGAGGTGCTTAGCCCTGTACATATCAACTGTTAGGATATTTATTAACATACTTGTCCTAAATATATAAAGAATATTATATATCCCTGTGTGTTCCCAGCAGAAAGATCAATCTCTTAGACTGTAATTAAATACTAAACGTTTAATATGAAAAAGGTTAATGCCTCACTTGCAGATTTCGACACTGTCTTCTAGGGTGAGGTGTTGGCTGCTTTCCAAGTGTCTTTCCTGTCCTCTAACTGTGTCTGACGTGGATCATATTTATATATAGTATAGAGCTGTAGAGATGGCCTATTACCTACACAGGCTATTAATATAATCACCCCAAAAGGATCATCTGTTCCCTGTTTTACAGCGATCATTGGAGTTGTTGTATAATTCAATATACTGGGTTTTCATAAAGTAATTAAAATGCATGAAGTACATATTAGAAGATGAATAATAAAGAAAAACTGGAAAAGGTACAATTCCAAGGTAATTGTAAAGTGGGGTTGCTGTCGCACCAGCTTTGTTCATTATCCAGCAGTATACTGGCAGCAAATGAACACAGATAATCTACTGGTATTTAGCCGGCCATCTCCCAAATACAAAAACAAGGATATGTCCCATTAACTAGCTAGCTAGCTACCTATCTCCTGCATAAAAAAGAATGAATAGCTGGCAAAAAGGTAGCAAAATAACTTCTGCCTTACCTTTGACAAAGTAAGTCCCATGGTCGAAGTCAGTGCCATTTCATTGTCACTGCATAAACAGTACTGTAGCTTGATAGCAGGACTAAAAGGGTGCACATTTTTGTTTTTGCCCTAGCACTCACGCAACTGATTCAAATGGAAGACTTGATGAGTGGTTAATTACGTCAATCAAGTGTGTAAATGGTAGGGCAATATTTAAATCAGGTGAGTGTGTACTAGGGTACCCCTTTGGTTCCTCTGGACCAAGATTTAGAAACACTGATTTAGGGCTTACTTGACGGCAAAAAGTGTTCAAAGCTGACAGATATTAACATATGATTTTAAGGTGATTGATTATTGATCTCAGTGACTAAGAAATATTTCTCCCTTCAGATTGTGGCGTCCCTTACTGGCGGAAGGGCAGAAAAAGACAACTACAGGACACCTGAGGAAGGTGTTATTTACACACAGTGCCAAGACATTTCAATATGAACAGTTTATCTGCATGTTAATACCCATTCATACCTAAAAGAAGTACCGGTGAACAGTATGCAATTTCCACCTGTCATTATGGACACCACTGTCCATTCATTCTCATCGCAGCTTTATTCACTGTTCAAGATGCATTCTGGGATTTATGTTGTAAAATGGCACTTGTTGAGCTAAAAAATGCTCCTGAAAATTGCATAGTATGTCCTCTATGTCAATTTGTGTTCTATGTGTGCCGATTTGTGAATCGAGTCAAACCACTCGCTTGCCAACTTAAAATTCCATGGCAACCTAATATATGATAGTGATTCTATATGCATATTTAAACACATTAAACAAGTCCCCCCAAAATTTTTTGTTAATCAGAATCTGCATCTTCAGTGCCGCCACTTGCCTACTGTTTTTATTTACACATCATTCAATGCCTCCTACCAACCTAAACAGTGTGTTAGCTGGTCTTTTATTCTACTTTTAATTGTTTTTATGTGTATTTATAATGTATTGTCTGCTCATATTTAATATATTTTCTTCAGATGTTTGTTCTGGGTTTTGATTGTTGGCTATACGTGTGTTAAGATAGATATAGGGAAGGTGATTTATTCTTTCAATTATGTGTTTTTTAGAGAACAATTGTAGGTGACATTCTGTAGATATTAAACATTTCTATTGACAAAATAAACAAAAAAACACACGCATAGCTACTTTCTTGATAAATATATTGAATATGTTTAAGGTTAAAGAAATTATATTTCTTTGTTTTATGTTTTTCTATTTGCTATGAGGTGTTTTGCTGACTTGCAGGTTTTGTCAGGAAAATCCAACGTTGTCCAACAACTCATTAATTTGGCGTTGTTCACATCAATACTAAAATGTTTACTTGTGCAAAGCAATTTATAGCAGTTTAATTTTGTATAACATACTGGATTTTATTTGGATTAAACTAAATTGTTTTTTATAAACACAAGTGTCAAATTATTTATTTTGAAATAGCTTACATGACACCCGATGTAAAAAATAAATGAAATTGACTGTCAGCACATTGTGTTCTCATTTTAATATTGTGAACGATTTTTCGTTTTATATCTGCCAAATAATGAGGCCCTGGTAACTTGCGTTTTAGAAAGAACATTATCTCAGTTAAGAAACAGAAACATACTCTTACTCCGAAACTCAACTGCTTAACAGTTGTATTATTGCGAAACTCCAATGCATTCAGTTATTCAATTCTATTTAAACGCTTACTGGTATTTCATTACTGTCCATCAGAGGGCGTATGTCCCTACCTGCACACTGTAGTTGTAGTTCATTTCGTTTTATTTACTGTTTCTCTTACCGCACTTCCGACATAAATTCTTTTAACATCCTCAGTTGGGTCTGGAAGGCGGAGATTATGCCAGGACGTACTTTCTTCTTCTTCAAAATAAGAGACCGCTTGCAAAATATTAAAATAAATAGGTAACATTTGCGAAAATAAATGTTACACTGTTGTTATTGCAAACACATTTGAATAACTACATGGGAAATTACTCAACTTTTATTCAAACATTTTATTATTAATACAGCAGCAATATCTACTCCAACCTTTCCAATTGAGCTTACACTCATCTAGAGCAATTTAACATTATTGACTACACATAATTTGTACATTCTTTCTATATGTACTGGCCTTCTAGGCCACGTTTTGCAAAGAAAAAGCTATATCCCAGACTGGCAAATAAAAATATTAAGATGGCCAAAAGAACACAGACCCTGGATAGAGGAAGATCTCTGACTAGAAAGCCAGCACCCCAATTGCTGATAATAGGCCTCTGTACACCACTTCACTGTTAAAGTTGAGACTGGTATTTTGCGCATACTTATTAATCAAGCGACCAGTTGAGGACCTGTTAGGATTCTGTTTCTCAAACTTGACACACAAATGTATTTCTCCTCTTGCCTGTTTTTTCACCAGAGCCTTCTTGTCCTCTTTCTATCCTGGTTTGGGCCATTTTGCACGGTTCTGTGAAATGAGTAGTTCACAATGTCGTATGAGATCTTCACTTTCTTGGCTATTGCTCTCATGGAATAGCCTTAATTTCTCAGAACAAAAGTAGACTGACGAGCTTCAGAAGAAAGTTCTTTATTTGTAGGTAATTCGAGACTGCAATAAAACCCACAATTGCTGATGCTCCAGATACTCAACTAGTCTAAATGTGTTAACAAACACAACATTTGTAGCTGTTTTTAACATACTTGCAAATGGTTTTTTTTATTATAAATCAGCATTTGAAAACAAACAAAACGTGCCAATAGAACACAGGAGAGACCTGATGATAGGCCTGTGTGCGCCTATGTAGATATTCCCCAAAATATGACCTTTCCAGCTACAATAGTCATTTACAACATGAACAATGTCTGCACAATTTCTGATCAATTTGATGTTATTTTACTAGAAAGAAAATAAAATTTGCTTTTGTTTCCAAAACAAGGAAATGTCTAAGAGACCCCAACCTTTTGACAAACCCAACTGAGCATTCCCCTTTTAGTGTAGCATAGAATAGTTTTTTGTCACTACTTTCCTATATTCTATCATACGAAATACTTAACATTAACAAACTTAACATTGTATTTTCAACAGGGTTATTTAAACTCTAAGTATGTTTTTTGCATTGTTTCTCCTTCCACACATTTGCTTATAAGCATAATAAAACCTACACTGATCAAAATGCATTATTCTGTACATGTTATCAACATAAAATGCGAGCTTTTATTCGACGGTTTATTCTTTACCGTGTAGCGTTGACGTCATCGTTTGTGCTGTTGGATTGCTGGAAGCTTCTTTTCTAGCTCCTAGTCTATCAATCGGTCAAGTCGACGAAAGTATGTTTTGGTCGAAATTGACCTGAAAAAGGCAAGCTAGTAAAAGGTGAAACAATGTCTTCCAACAGCGGTATCCGAATCCCAAGTCGACTGCCTCTGCTGTTGACCCACGAAGGAGTGTTATTACCAGGCTCTACGATGCGGGTCAGCGTTGACACAGCGAGGAACATGCAGCTGGTGAAGACCAGACTGTTGAAAGGCACTTCGCTGAAAAGCACCATCATCGGGGTGATCCCCAACACCCGAGATCCTGAGCATGATACTGAGGATCTTCCCTCTTTGCATAGGTAGGTAGATAGCGAGCTAACTTTGATTTTGGTTCTATATTAGTCTATACTTTTAGTTGCGGGACGAACAAGTGCTATTCGTACCACCCAGCGGTGTGCCTAGCGCTGCGTTTGTTACCTGTGAAGTCGATGTTTAGCTGGCTAGACGACCAAGATTATATTCTAATTATTACCTCCTCTTAAATGTCACATTAACTACGATAACAGTAGAAACCATTATCTGTCCTCCCTGCGTTACTTAAGTTTCATAATGTTGACGTATTTTATAGCACGATAGCATCAATAACGTGTTGTATTTTTATTCTGAAACTTGTTTGATTATTGTAAGAAAAACTTGTTAGACATGCTTCAAAGGTCTAAACTTTTTCTCCACCGATCTCTCCTGTTATTTATTATGGAAAAGATTGTTTGAACTACAGAGGAACTTTGAACTTGGATTCTACAGAATGCCTCCATGTCAACACTTCACTCTAGTTACTGAGTGACAATAAACTACATTGAGAAAAAAAAAGTGTTTGCCCAAGTCTGATTCCCCTCCCACTTTTTTCATAGTTTTGGTGCCAAATGTTTTCATATTTTTAACAAACTCTAATATTACATGAAAATCAACCTGTGTGAACAAACAATATGGCTCTTACTGTGTTTTGGTGGAGCCCCAGTACGTTGAAACCTTTTACAGACTGATGTGCATCAACAACAGTTTTTCAGAGGAATTCTCGGGTATTTATTAGAATTATGTAACCTTTGAACCTTCGTGCAAGAGCCAAAGTAAGAGAGATTAATGCACGACGGGCCAAAATAAGGCCCGATAGTGTACCAAGGTATTCTAACCCAAATAATCCTTTAATTTGGTTAAAGTAGCTATGGGACGATCACTTGTTCGCGCCTCAAGACGTTGGATTACCATACCGTATCTTTCCCACGTCAGTATCGGCACCGCAGGGCTGGCAGTGCAGGTAGTGGGCAGTAACTGGCCCAAGCCCCACTACACACTGCTCATCACTGGGCTGTGTCGGTTCCGTGTGGCCCGGCTGCTGAAGGAGGCGCCCTTTCCTCTGGCAGAGGTGGAGCAGCTGGATAAGCTAGAGCAGTACACCAGCCCAAGGAATATGTCTGAGGCAGCCACGCCAGAGGGGGAGCTGGGGGAACTGTCCCAGAGGTTCTATCAGGCAGCTGTGCAGGTGAGTCAGTAGTACACCGCACTAATCTAGGCTATTCGAATGTAGAGGATGTTTGTTTTTGTTTTTTTATCATGCGGTATTAGTCTCGACAATGTGCATGTATTTTCATGTGAACGAGGGGGAATTGAACAAACTGCCCTGTTATTGAACTGAGCCACACAGGACCAGAAGCGACTGCACTGTACGACTTTAGTTATTTTAGCACAGACAATTATGATTATTTTTAGGTTTGTAATAAGGGCTGCTCTTCTTTAACTATAATTGTATCTGGTGCTTACTTTTTGGTACCTAGCTTTTAGACAACTGTTCCTTCACCGTAATGTATATCCTGTGTGTCTGTTAGCTGGTGGGCATGTTGGACATGTCTGTTCCTGTGGTGGCAAAGCTGAGAAGACTCCTAGACAGTCTCCCTAGAGAAACTCTGCCTGATGTCCTGACTTCTATGCTACAAACCTCCAACAAAGAGAAGCTTCAGGTGTGACATTGTGTGTCTGTGGGTGTTCATCACCAGGTGTGCAGCAGAGGGTTTAGACATGTAAAATAATTGCATTCTCGTTTAAGGTACTGAGTTATAGTATGTCTTTCTGGATTCTCCATCCTTCTGTACATGAAGGTCCTGGATGCAGTGAGCCTAGAGGAGCGCTTTAAGAAGACACTTCCTCTGCTTACCAGACAGATTGAGGGTTTAAAACTGCTGCAGAAGACCAGAAAACCCAGACTTGACGATGACAAAAGGGTAAAGCTAGCCACACTGTAGACACTATCCCGACAGACTACTGTTAGTATTTCCCAAAGGAAAGCGTCTCACGTTGGTCGGCATGCTGACACAATTAACATCAAGAGGTTCTGTTTCATGGCTGTCTCTGTGACTCTCTTTCAGGTGCTTGCTGTGGGTAAAGTCGGGAAGTTTCCCGGTCGTCCGTTTTCTTTGGACGAGGACGGGGATGACGATGAGGATGGTGACGACGCCGTTGTCTTGGAGAGGAAGGTTAAGGGCGCGAACATGCCAGAGGCTGCCTTGCGGGTGTGTCTCAAAGAGCTCAAAAGGTTTGCCCGCCTCCCGAGGCATACAGATTTACTGGCAATGCGGAAAGTTGGGAACACTTGCAGAGTTTGTGTGTGTGTGTGTGTGTGTTTGTAAATACTCGAAATCTATGTGGAGGTGCTCGCGGCAACGAAACTTACACACCTTATTTGTTTACTGTCGTATGTATGATCATTTACACAGATTGAAGAAGATGCCCCAGTCCATGCCGGAATATGCTCTCACCCGGAACTACTTGGATCTTATGGTGGAACTGCCTTGGAGCAAAAATACCACAGGTGCACACAATATGCAGGTGCTAGCAGGCTGTACTGATTGGATGTATGTATGTTTTTGTCTTAATGTGTTGCGGTTCAGTTCTGTGCATTTTGCTATAATGCTGTTATGTGACTCCCCCGGGTCTTGTAGCCCAGCTGTAATGGTGTGGCAGCTTGTTTCACAAGATGAAGACAGGAACTTCTGGTCTCCGGCAGCTTTTACGAGTCAGTCCGCTGTCAACAAGGCCTAATTTATCCCAATCTAAGCTCCCCTTTTGACCCTAGACATTTTGCTTGGCGACTTCAGCCTCCAGCTGTCTGCATTTAAATGGACATTCTTTCCACTTCTTTAATTTCTCCCTTTTCCGGTCCTCCCCCTCTCACAAGGCAGGCCATGCGCTTGGCTTTATCTTTGATAGAGACTCTTCCGAATATCCTCACCGCAACCCTTCTCAAGGTTCCAGATAACTACTTTCTGTCTCCTTTCTCTTTTCCAACCTTTCTCAAGGTTCCAGATAACTACCTTCTGTCTCCTTTCTTTCTCTTTTCCAACCCTTCTCAAGGTTCCAGATAACTACTTTCTGTTTCCTTTCTCTTTTCCAACCTTTCTCAAGGTTCCAGATAACTACCTTCTGTCTCCTTTCTTTCTCTTTTCCAACCCTTCCAGTGCCTAACCCAGGTGGTCATGTGATCTCACGATCTCCGTTCTCCCTTACTATTATTCTATGGTATTATCTCTCCTGTATGTTAAACCCTTGTTACTTTTGTCTCCTCTTTCACATCCTGAAACTCTTGGACTTGTCACATTTACTCACTTAGCTTCATCTCTTCATGACTTGCTACTGGCTGCATTCACTGTGACTTAGTGTGGGCCATTCACTCCCTTCCTCAAGAAACCACCCCTTGACCTCTCTGACGTCAAGAGCCAAAGACCAGTTTGCAGTCTCTCTTTCCTTCCAAAACACTTGAGGGTGCTGTCTCTGACCATCTCCTCTGATCTATTTCGCCACTACCTCATATCTCTCAAGACTAGCCATAGCCACTTCTCTCTATACGCTGTGAACAAAGGTTCTCCAAAGGAATTGCAACACCATCTCTCTTGGTGCTGTCAAATCGTAGTTGCCCCACCATTGGCTCCGTATTTCACTGCCATCATTGGCTTTGAATTCCATTGGCTCAGGATTTCACTGCCACCATTGGCTCAAGATCCCACTGCCACCATTAGCTTAGGATTCCACTGCCACCATTGGCTCAGGATTTCACTGCCACTATTGGCTTAGGATTCCACTGCCACCATTGGCTCAGGATTTCACTGCCACTATTGGCTTAGGATTCCACAGCCACCATTGGCGCAGGATTCCACTGCCACTGGCTCTATGCAACGATGACCTTGAGATCAGGGTGCAATTATCCACTTTAGTTTACACATATCAACGCAAACAAACCGGGTGCAATCTAGGTTTTATGGCTTTTAAGGCTGGTAGGTTAGTATGCGGTGAATGAAAAGGGCAAGGTAGTTTTTGTTCACATTATACTTTGCTACATTGTAAAACGCTCTATATTGAACAACACATTTGAACCAAAGGTTCTGACAGTGAGGAATAAATGCTCCTATTCGGAGGGTGTGGTGAGATGTGGGGGTTTGAAGGACTGAGTGAAATTGGCTGTGTTATCCCTTACCTATTTTGGAACTGGTAGGTCAGTAGAACACTTGTGTTCAGTAGCACCGTCCTGCAGATGAACAGGAACCAAATGCAGCTCAGACTCCCCTTCTGCCCTTCTTGCACCTCCCCCGGATAGAAAAAGCCGTGTATCTAACTAAATGGCAGCCATATTTGCTTCTATCACAGGAGGGAGCATTGTTTTATTTACTTGGCAGAACCAGCAGAAAGAGCCAGTAGTTAGATACAGGTAAAGGAGTGTTGGTGAAACCAGCAGAAAGAGCCAGTAGTTAGATACTGGTAAAGGAGTGTTGGTGAAACCAGCAGAAAGAGCCAGTAGTTAGATACTGGTAAAGGAGTGTTGGTGAAACCAGCAGAAAGAGCCAGTAGTTAGATACTGGTAAAGGAGTGTTGGTGACACCAGCAGAAAGAGCCAGTAGTTAGGTACAGGTATGAAAGTGTTGATGATACCAGCAGAGGGAGCTAGTAGTTAGGTACTGGTATAGGAGTGTTGGTGAAACCAGCAGAGGGAGCTAGTAGTTAGGTACTGGTATAGGAGTGTTGGTGAAACCAGCAGAGGGAGCTAGTAGTTAGGTACTGGTATAGGAGTGTTGGTGAAACCAGCAGAGGGAGCCAGTAGTTAAGTTCTGGTTTAGGAGTTTTGATAAAATGGGCTGATATTTTTGCAAACTACTTGGGGGAGTCCATAACCACACATCTGCATAGTTTATTAGTCCATGACTATTAATTACTTTTGCTCTAACTGTTATTCAAACTACTTGGGGGAGTCCATAACCACACATCTGCATAGTTTATTAGTCCATGACTATTAATTACTTTTGCTCTAACTGTTATTCCGGTAAGTCATGTGTCCCTCTCGGCCTCCGCAGACAGTCTTGATATCCGCTCTGCGCGGGTGCTGTTGGACAACGACCACTATGCCATGGAGAAGCTGAAGCGGAGAGTCCTGGAGTATCTGGCGGTGAGGCAGCTGAAGAGCACCCTCAAAGGGCCCATCCTCTGCTTCGTGGGGCCACCTGGTGTGGGCAAGACCAGTGTGGGCCGCTCCATCGCCCGTACCCTGGGCCGGGAGTTCCACCGCATCGCCCTGGGAGGGGTGTGCGACCAGTCGGACATCCGCGGGCACAGGTACGCAGCAGGAAGCTGGGGGGGGGGGCATGATATCCTGCAAAAGAAATGAAACGAGCGCGTTCTAGACCTAGCCACTTGATATCCTGACTCGGCAGACTGGGAACGAAAGGGCAAAATACAGAATGGAAAGGAGGGGGTAACACGAAAGTTGGCCACGTCCGGATGGAGGACTGCTAGAATGTCTGCAAATTCACCCTGCCGTCATGGATGGGGGGTGGATTGGGATGGTCCGGTATATAAGTGCTGTGCGTCGAGACGTTACATACCGCCTTCTGCCGTGTCAGCAGGTCTGAGAGCGGGGTTGAGCTGGGAGCCAAGATGTCATGTTGTTATGTCTCTTTCATCTCCTGGCACTATGGAAACGCGGGCAGCGAGATGTTGACATCACAGCCGGCAGGCAAGGGCAGGTCCTTCTTGTGTCTCTCAGCCTCCTGACTTCGGCTGTAGTCGAACGTATCGACCGTGAGCCCACTCCACCAACAGCTGCAGTGCTTTCTGTGTCAGTGAAAGTGTTATTCATGGATTCCTTGTGGCACTCAAGTTCCCGTTGCAATCCTCTAATCAGGGACTTATTTAGACCTGGGACACCCTGGTGAGTGCATTTGATGAGGAGGTAGAAAAGAAAATCGTCTCTGGACCTCGTAGTGTAGTTGAGTGCCCCTGTGGTTGTATTAACATTTTCCAACCACTACTGAACCTTGAGGTGTTGATTCAAAAACGTCCAATGTGGCATCAGTGTCCGAGTCTAATCGGTGTTGTGTTGCTCCTACCTGTCTGTAATTACCTGACATGTGCTTCCTGCCTTTCTCCATCCTGTCTGTGGAGCCTCAGGCCCAACAAGTATGGGAGGAGCTTCTTGCGTTGCTCCTCCAGTAGTTTCCTTCTCATGTACCTAACCGTGGTAACGGTTGTGGTCTGATGCCGCGTTGACCCTTCAGGAATGTTGGTCACCTTAACCATTTGTCTCACATTTCTGTGGTTTTGACCCGCCATTTAGTTTTTTCTCTCCTCCTGTTTGCTTCTCGCCTGACACCTCCTGACACCTCTGGACTCCTCCTGACGCCGGCCCCTGCCCCGTGCGGTTCCGTCTCCAGGAGGACCTACGTGGGCAGCATGCCCGGTCGCATCATCAACGGGCTGAAGGCGGTGGGCGTCAACAACCCCGTATTCCTGCTGGACGAGGTGGACAAGCTGGGGAGGAGTCTCCAGGGAGACCCGGCCGCTGCCCTTTTGGAGGTGAGCCTCCTGGGACCCTTGAGGACGCCGGGTGCCTGGGGGGGTCCGGCTCACAATGCCTGGGCAGGGAGAGGGAGCGGGTCGCTGCTAGTAAGGCTTTGGTGTTACGACTCGCCGGCCCCCGCTGTGTTCGCTAGCTAAGACAACGTTTTCTGTGCGGGTGATGTCGTTTTACCGGCTGTCAAACCACACAGCCCCGCTGGCTTGGTCGACTGTGGCTGAATCTCTAACCGCGTACTACATTGTATGCCAGAATAGTATGCGAGAGGATTCGTACACTGCCAATACACTGTCCAAAAAACATTAAGGGAACACGTTATCATCACGGTACTACACCAAATCAATCTGTCCAGTTAGGAAGCATACACGGCTGTGAATCAATGTCCCCAACGGGTGCACTGGAGAGACAACAGCTTGACAACCCCCAGAAGGGGATGGTTTTACAGGTGGTGGCCACAGACAGTTGCTATCTCCTTATCCTTCCTGACTGATTATACTCTATATTAGCATTTTGCTAGTCTCCTTCTCACTACTGGTAGCATGAGGCGGTACCTGAAGCCCATTTAGGTTTCACAGGTAGTCCAACTCCTCCAGGATGGCACTTCCATAAGTGCCGTCACAAGAAGGTTAGCTGTGTTTCCCAGTACAGTCTCAAGAGCATGGTAGGGGATAGGAGAATCGAACTTGGAGAATCGTTTTTTTTTACAAGGATAGAAAAACAAGTGCGTGTGTGTGTATACATATTCCCTTGGCTATAAAATGGCTCAGTGCCATTATCCTTGTGAGGACAGGATCAGAGTCTGAAAGCACTCAAAACAAGGATAGTGGTTACTTTTTACTTTTCAATAGGGAGGGGGGGTAGGTCTGGCAAATGGGTCATTTTGGTTGATTCTGGAAAACTGCAATATTGCACATTAGTCATTTTTTACCTATTATTAATATCAAGGGTAACAACCTGTCTTGTTTGTTGTTTCTTTGCATTGCATTAGTTTACTCTGCAGCCATGACTAGACATTCATGCCATTAAAAGAAGGAGAGAGAGAGAGACAGAGGGATTTGTATATTGCTTTTGGCGTCATGAAGTCTGACCCAACCACACACACCAACACAGCGTCTCTACCACTGCAGCTGGTAGACATGCAGGTCCAACTGCTAAAATGTGGCTAACAAGCAGAGTGAAATGAAATATGCTTTCCTGTGGTGGATTCCTGTCGTTTAGTGCCATGTAGATTAGTTTAGTCAGGCACAGAGCTCATAACTTTAGGCTGGTGGGGTCTGTTTCCACGCCAAGGGGAGTATGACGGTGAATGACCTCACTACCGTATGCCGCTCGAAGTACGATTTAGTTACATTCTATGTACATGTGAATTCTGGTCTCTGGGATGTAGTGGAGACACTGACGTCCGACATGTATCTATGGAAAGGAAACAATATCACAGGGATTAGGCGTCTTATCGTTTTAATGGTAAGGGTGGGAATCAAGCACTTCAGCTTTATCATCTAGGTGGGTTGTTGTACAATTACACTCGATGTTATAGGTTTTTATTAAATTAAGCAGCTTGTTTTTTAACCAGCGTGAGTGTTGTCTGAGGGATGTGTATGGGCACATCCGGGACCAGTCTGCCCGTCTGCCTCCACCCGCCTGTCAGCCTCCACCCCCCTGTCAGCCTCCACCCCCCTGCAGGTTACTAAAGTCTGGTCTTTGTTTTGACTCCCAGGTCCTAGACCCAGAACAGAACCACAGCTTCACAGACCACTACCTGAATGTGGCCTTTGACCTCTCACAAGTCCTGTTCATCGCTACGGCCAACAACACAGCCACCATCCCTCCGGCCCTGCTGGACAGAATGGAGGTCCTCCAAGTGCAAGGTCAGAAGCCAGGGGTCACCTTGCAGGTTAGAGGTGGTCAGAGTGTTTCAAGACACTTTGGGTTGGTTTTCTCTGAGGTAGATGTAATGTTAGGTTGGGTAACTATGGTAATGGTCTCTTCAGGGTGAGTTCCATCCTCTTGATGTGTATATATAATGTGTATTAGGGTCGCCGGTTCCAGTCTCTCAGAATTGGCTGCGTTACGGTTTAATGATAATGGTCCAACAAAACAAAAGCACCCATGTAGGCGGCTGGCACAGGAGAAAGACGGGAATCCTGCCACAAACCCATCAACCAGCGAATAACCCTCTGAGAATGCACCGCGTATCTGTCCTGGTCACGGAAGCATGCGGCTACTGGGGGCCTCTCATCAGGGACCAGCAAGCTGAGTAGCAGAAACACAGTTCCTGGGCCCAATACAACAGAGCATCTTTGGGATGAGATGGAACCGGGCTGTTTGCAGCATTTATGTCCTGCATCTCAGTCTGCTTGAACACTGGGATGTCGTCGCTTAGATTGGCCCGACGTCTCTCTGGAATGTTTTCCGACGTCTGGTTAACTAGATGCCCTGAAGGATACAGGCCGTTTTAGACCTAATACTAGAATGGTGTCCTTAGTAAACTTGCCACTGAATTGTGTGTGTAATGTGCATGTTTATTTATTAGGGTCATTAAGCGTGTAAGCGCTTTAACAGCTCAGTGCAACGGGGACGTTTGTACAGGCACAGGGAAATGTCTTGATGTGTGCAAAGCGGATTTGGCCAATTAGTTCATGGTATGTGTGTGTAATGTCTACTCAGGGTGTGTAATGTGTGTGTAATGTC